>ML391524.1:5040-49127 GCA_005239525.1 Nicotiana knightiana
CTCCCAACTCCAGAATCACCATACAAAGCTATTCCCAGACTCGGAATACCAAACGGACATCAACAACACTGAAATGCACTTCAAGCCCAAATGTATGAAATTCTTCTAAAATGCTAACTTCCATAATATAGGCCGAAACTCTCCGTGTTATCCAAAACCTGATCCGGACATACGCCAAGTCCGAAATCATCATACGAACCTACTGGAACCTTTAAATCCTGATTCGGAGGTCGTTTACTCAAGATTCCAATCTTATTTGATTCTTCCAACTTAAGGCTTCTGAAATGAGAATTTTCTTTCCAAATCAACTCTAAACTTTCCGAAATTTAATTTCGACCTCACCTACAAGTCATAATACCTGAAATGGAGTTGCTCACGACTTCAAACCTGCTGAACGACGCGCTAGAGCTCAAATCACAATAACACATGAATTTGACAAAGACGGAACAACATCTGTTGTTCTAATACCTTTCCATGAAAAGCGCTCTACTGAAATGAACATGCATGGCTCATACGGAGCCCATAATCATATTTAAATTCATCCACAAACATCGAGTCTACCTTTCTCGCACCCACTAAGCTAATAGCTTTTACCTGGGTCCATATTAACCCACTTTCTCTCATAATACGCAAGAACAACCATCATAGCCGGGACAAACACCCCACAATCCACAACCAAATGAACTGAACGCCCTCCAGGCATAAATTCTCAATTAAGCAATATTGAACTTCTTTAAACTCAGTCCAAATCTTCAATCCATCAAGTGACTACATGTCACACTTTATACAATCTTTTCGCGGTCATGCTTCCACGACCTTCCCCACAAGGCAACAAGTCTGCCCATCCACCACTGGCCATACTACGCTATAAGACAAATCAAGAACCCATAATCAGGGTACAAAGCCTCTTCCACCGAATATCAATCTCAGGTGACACTGAAGATAACACCAGCTTACTCTTGAACTTTCAAATCACTTTTTCTTTCTCTTTCAAGCTCATGACATCCTTATCATCACCGAACCGCAATCTCGATTCTTACTCCCAGTTACATACTGCTTACCGCACCTAACCTGCCAATATGAGGTACCGCAAGAATTCCATCATAACTTCTGAACCACCAATAGGGTGAACACTTCATCATATAGTAACCTTTTACTTAACTCAGTTCAAGAGTAACATATCAACACACGAGCGAATTTCCACAATCATCCAACATGCAAATCCTTAAGTAGTAGTCTATACCACCATAAACCTTAAGGGATCCGCCTACACCTGACAGGACATAGTATTCAAATGCTCCCACATGAAATCCGTTACGACGACCGACAAGCTCCGCACACACCGGCACAAACCACATGCATAACTTAATCACATCAAAGGAACTGATCACTGCCGTAAATGTGTCATTTCAACCATGGCTACTCAATCTATTTTCTTTTAATCATATTCAATTGCTTCAGGAATAATAGCAACTTCCTTCAACTCATAGCAAACTCAACCCTCACTCATCCCGAGTGACCTTGATTCACGAGACTATGTCGCCTAACTCCCGCGACCCGTCTCATACCCTCCTGATAATCTTTCTACAATCTGGAGTTTATTTCTCTCACTCCTCCAATACTATCATGCATGCTGAAATATATCATGGAACATTCCAACAATCCTTTTTTCTCAAAAATTACTCTGTAAAAGCTCGATTCTCGATCATGCTGCTGCTTGAAACCCTTAAACGCCGCATTCTTAACTTTTGAATTCACCAGGACTGCTTTTGAGAGTCACCCACTCTGATTGGCCCCAAATACAATCACGCAAAGGCTCTTCTAGCACATGACCTCCTTTTCCTTAGTTGTACTAACTTGCCAACATGCCGACAACCCGCAACCCTATGATTACACAACCCTGCAACCCAACTGCAGATGGTGGGACTCCTCCACTTAGCCCGAAGCTACTTCCTGCACCACTCTAGACCCTGCCGAGATCCTTTCTCCCTTGATAACATGATCTTGCTCAACCAGTCCGTCCAATTCCTCCAAATTCTCTTGCCAGCACTCCCTAAATACTCAAAATCTCTAGCATCATTCACATATTCTGCCTCCTACCGAATAGCCACTAGAACCTCTCACAGATACTTGCCAACCATGCCACCGCAAACCTATTCACAGGAGGTAACCCACCTGTTGAAATCACCCGCGGACACCTTCCAACGACGCTGAAATGCACGCTCTCTACGACTTCAATACCCCATCCTATGCCCTGCTTCATTTACCAACTTTACTAGTCTGTCTGCTCCTCATGGACATCCATTAAATGCACGACAATATCTTTAAATTCCAAACTATGTTGTCGCTCCCCCACTTTGTGACTGCTTGACTTCCGCTTCTTACACCTGGCCTCCTAGAAATGGAACCACCGCCTAGCCTCACTTCAGGATCATTCTCTGTAGCTCTCAAACCAGCAGATCACCACGACTTCAAGCTCTCCGAAGATCATCTTTCTCTAGTTGCCTTCATTATCAACACGTATCCGGTACTGAACCACCACACCTCGCGGTCTCTGCCAACTGCATTCTTCAATATTCCTTCTCAATACTCTGACCCCACACAATCGAAGAAACCATAGCACCCACAAACTTAACACATTCCATTCGATCAATGACGACGACTTCACGTCATAGGTGCATATCCCACCTCACTTGAAGACACCCAGTCTTACTACTTTATCAACCCCAACCGGACCATTCATAATCCAAATGCCTTTCCTCTACCGGAACTAAAATACCGAAATATCAAAATCAAACTCTGATAATACCTCCCTTCAAACCATTCATCAACCCCAATATACGGGCAAGCATTCTATCTTCATATCGACATCGCGCGATAACCAATCGCAAGCATCATCACTACCTGAGCATAGCCTTAAGGCTCCCAGAAACATAGCTACTGAGCTGAAAAAACATATTATTCTTCTGCAGGGCCATAACAACAGCCCCCCACCAATTACACATGGAAACATCTCGACTTACATCTGTAGAACCATTTCAATTCCTCAAATTTCCTGATTCATGGCAAGCGCTCACGACGCGTAAGATTTAGTAGGAATAAACATAGGCATAAACCTCAAAGGAATCAATTCGCACGATGAGGAAATCAAGAAGGGAAGTACTCCTAACAGCCCTGTAGTCTCTCGAAGATAAGTACAGACGTCTCTGTACCAATTCGCAAGACTCTACTAGACTTGCTCATGACTCATGAGACCTACGGGAACCTAGTGCTCTGATACCATGTTGTCACGACCCAAAATCCATAAGGTCGTGATGGCGCCGGACATCATTGTCAGGCAAGCCAATCATTAATTAATTGAAATAAATTTCCAGTTTTAACAATTATGAAAAACATTTCCTTTCACTTTATACATTTTAACCAAATAAAATATGTTAAGTAAAACGATGGTTTAAATATTACACTTTAGCAAATATATCCCACCACATCCCAGAACCCGGTGTCACAAGTACATGAGCAATTTTTAAGAATTTATACAATCATTACAAAGCCTGTCCGAAGTACAAATTGGACAAGGAAATTTAAAATAATGTAATAAATACAGTACGAGAGAGACTCTGTCAGCTGCGGATTGCCTCCGGATGATGCAGCTCGCCCAAGTCATCGAATCCTCCACATTGCTATGAAAGTACCTGTGCAATAAAATGCATAGAAAGTGTAGCATGAGTACAAGAACAACGTGTACTCAGTAAGTCGCCCGCCTAAACTCAGAGAGGTAGTGACGAGGGGTCAAATTAGACACTTGCTAAAGGTCAATTTAGAATATTTAAGTGTGACACTAAGCATGAATATCCTAGGCCATTTATTAAAATCAGGAATAATTATCATCAACTCTTTCCACATTTAACACTTTAATCCTTCGTCATATTAACAACAATTAATCATCATGGGTGATTTAATCAAATAACAATTTAATCAACGGGAAGGAACAACTACTTCCAAAAAAATCTTTAATAACTTTAAATCTCTGTCATTTCGGTTGACAACTTAAAATTTCAGGCCATCAATCAGGCACAAATCATAGAACCTACGCAGTAAATACCAAGCGCAAGCAATGCCGAGGCTCGAACAGCGCGGACCAACAATAATAAATTATGCACTACCGAGGGTCAAACGGCTCGAACCATAGATGCATCTATCTGCCCCGCTCGTGAATCGATCATGCGACGCGGTTATACATAAAATAATAAAGCTAGCCTGCTCGCGAATCATACCTGCGACTCAGGTGCTCATATGAATACACACAAATACAGGTCATCCTGCTCGCGAATCATCCATGCAACTCAGGCACCCGAAGTTACACATGTTCACACAATGAGTCCACATTTTTACCAAGAAGGCAGTTTTTCTCAGGAAAGTGGTAGGAATCCTTCTTAAAGGAACATGAAATATAGTTTTTAAATCTTTGTTTTGAAACTCATTTGTCAAGTCTAATGATATTCCATAATACAATCCTACCAAGTACACAATTATCCACAGAGGAATCAATTATCTTTCTAGATTATTAGGAAAATGGACTCTAGTCTTCCTTAGATATTCAATTACGATTTCGATCATATTAGCAGTTTTAATATTACAGGAAGGATTACAGATACAACACGTAAGGCATGCTAGTGGGTCCTAGACTACTCGGACATGGCATAATAGTAGCTACGAACGGACTCCCGTCACCTCGTGCGTACGTAGCCCCCGAAGATAATAGCATATACTAAATTAATTCACCTAGGGGGACAATTCCCCCTCACAAAGTTAGAAAGGAGACTTACCTCGCTCCGAAATNACTTTAATCCTTCGTCATATTAACAACAATTAATCATCATGGGTGATTTAATCAAATAACAATTTAATCAACGGGAAGGAACAACTACTTCCAAAAAAATCTTTAATAACTTTAAATCTCTGTCATTTCGGTTGACAACTTAAAATTTCAGGCCATCAATCAGGCACAAATCATAGAACCTACGCAGTAAATACCAAGCGCAAGCAATGCCGAGGCTCGAACAGCGCGGACCAACAATAATAAATTATGCACTACCGAGGGTCAAACGGCTCGAACCATAGATGCATCTATCTGCCCCGCTCGTGAATCGATCATGCGACGCGGTTATACATAAAATAATAAAGCTAGCCTGCTCGCGAATCATACCTGCGACTCAGGTGCTCATATGAATACACACAAATACAGGTCATCCTGCTCGCGAATCATCCATGCAACTCAGGCACCCGAAGTTACACATGTTCACACAATGAGTCCACATTTTTACCAAGAAGGCAGTTTTTCTCAGGAAAGTGGTAGGAATCCTTCTTAAAGGAACATGAAATATAGTTTTTAAATCTTTGTTTTGAAACTCATTTGTCAAGTCTAATGATATTCCATAATACAATCCTACCAAGTACACAATTATCCACAGAGGAATCAATTATCTTTCTAGATTATTAGGAAAATGGACTCTAGTCTTCCTTAGATATTCAATTACGATTTCGATCATATTAGCAGTTTTAATATTACAGGAAGGATTACAGATACAACACGTAAGGCATGCTAGTGGGTCCTAGACTACTCGGACATGGCATAATAGTAGCTACGAACGGACTCCCGTCACCTCGTGCGTACGTAGCCCCCGAAGATAATAGCATATACTAAATTAATTCACCTAGGGGGACAATTCCCCCTCACAAAGTTAGAAAGGAGACTTACCTCGCTCCGAAGTCCCATAACCGGCTTCCAAGCCCTTCCGACGACTCCCATGGATGCACAAGGCCCCACAACTACCACATAACGGGCAAAGCAATGAAAATTCATCCTAATACTCACAAAAAATTCAAATTATATACTTTCCCAACCCCGCTCAGTGAAATGAACAAAATGCCCTCGGTCCCACGTGCCCGAAATCCAAAATTTCTCGAAGATAAAATCTACCCATAGCTCCACTAGCTCAAATATACAATTTACTCAAATATTCATGCTCAATTCGTGGCTAAGAATCCAAATTTCCATTTTCTAGGTTTCTTTAAGATTCTCCAAATTTCCAATAAATTTACATGCCTAATACATGCATATGATCTTGTATTTAACTTAGAAATGGGAGGAATTTACTTACCTTGACAATGCATGAAGGAATCATATCTTTGAAGCCTCTCAAGATTGCCAAACCCAAAGAAGAAATGAAGAAAATGAACCAAGAATCCTTGTTTTAAAACATTCTGCCCAGGCCGATTTTCGCACCTGCGATCCAGCCCTCGCACCTGCTCTTTCGCAGGTGCGCCCAAGAGCTTGCACTTGCGGCTTCCTGCTCCTCCAGCCAGATCCGCACCTGCGACCTATTACCCGCATCTGCACCTTCGCGGGTGCAGAAATTCAATCGCACATGCGATCCCAGCCAAGCCAGCCCATTCTTGCACCTGTGGCGCCAAAGCCGCACCTGCAGCCAAATCCTCACAGGTGCGGTCACACCAGATGATAGCAATTCCAGCCTTCTTCAAACTTTCAACTTGATCCGTTAACCACCTGGAATCCACTCGAGGCCCCCCCGGGACCCCGTCCAATTATACCAACCTGTTCCAAAACATAATGCGGACTTGCTCGAGGCCTCAAATTACGTCAAACAATATCGAAATCACGAATCGCACCCAAATCCCAACTTTATGAACTTAGAAATTTCCAACTTCTACATCCGATGTCAAAACCTATCAAATCACGTCCGATTGACCCCAAATTTTGCACACAAGTCATATTTGACATTACGGACTTGCTCCGACTTCCGGAATTGCATTCCGACCTCGATATCAAAATTTCCACTTCCGATCGAATTTCTCAAAAACCTTCAAATTTCTATCTTTAGCCGAATGACTACAAAATGACCTCCGGACATCCGAATTCACTTCCGATCGCGCTCCCAACTCCAAAATCACCATACGAAGCTATTCCTAGACTCAGAATCCCAAACGGACATCAACAACACTGAAATGCACTTCAAGCCCAAATCTATGAAATTCTTCTAAAATGCTAACTTCCATAATATAGGCCGAAACTCTACGGGTTATCCAAAACCCGATCCGGACATACGCCAAGTCCGAAATCATCATACGAACCTACTGGAACCTTCAAATCCTGATTCGGAGGTCGTTTACTCAAGATTCCAATCTTATTTGATTTTTCCAACTTAAGGCTTCTGAAATGAGAATTTTCTTTTCAAATCAACTCTAAACTTTCCGAAATTCAATTCCGACCTCACCTACAAGTCATAATACCTGAAATGGAGCTGCTCACGACTTCAAACTTGCTGAACGATGCGCTAGAGCTCAAAATGACCGGTCGGGTCGTTACAATCTTCGTATTTACGAATAAAGGTCCGCATTTGAAAGGACATCAGGGTTCACATTTGTGACCATTTTATCGCAAATGCGATTACTGGAATTTTGAGGGGAGTTCATGAAACGACCCGACCGCTCGTTTTGAGCTTTAGCGCCTTCTTTGGCGGTTTGAAGCCATGAGAAGCTTCATTTTAGGTATTATGACTTGTACACTCGGTCGAAATTGTATCCAGAGAGTTTCGGAGTTGATTTGGAAAAAAAATTCTCATCTCTACTAAACTGTGATTTTTGAGTAAACAACCTCGGAATCGGAATTTGAAGATCCCAACAGGTTCGTATGATGATTTTAGACTTTGGCGTATGTCCGGATCGGGTTTTGGATGACCCGGGAGCGTTTCAGCGCCTATGGTGGAAGTTAGCATTTTGGAAGAATTTCATAAATTTGGGTTAAAGTGCATGTCAATGTTATCGATGTCTGTTTGGGATTTCGAGTCTAGGAATAGCTTCTTATGTTGATTCTGGTATTGGGAGCGCATCTGGAAGTGGATTCGGAGGTGCGTAGATCATTTTGGAGTCGTTTGGAGAAAGTTAGAATTTGAAGGTTTTTGAGAGGTTGGACCGGAAGTGGACTCTTTGATATCGGGGTCGGGATCCAATTCCGAAAGTTGGAGTACGTTCGTAATGTAAAATTTGACTTGTGTGCAAACTTTGAGGTCAATCGGGCGTGATCTGATAGGTTTCGGCATCGAATGAGAAAGTTTGAAATTCTAAAGTTCATAAAGCTTGAATTGGAGTGCAAATCATGGTATTAGCATTGTTTGATGTGATTTGAGGCCTCGATCAGGTCCGCATTATGTTTTGGAACAGGTTGGTGTGATGGGACAGGGACCCGGGTGGATTTCGGGTGGTTAACGGATCGAGTTGGACTTGGAAGAAAGGCTGAGGGCTGCTGTTATCTGGTGTAACTGCACCTGCGAGGTTTAGGACGTAGGTGCGGAGCCGCAGAAGCGACCATGACATGAGGGTTGCATATGCGATTTTGTCTTGGGAGTGCAGGAATCGCAGATGCAGTCACCTCGTCGCAGAAGCGAGACCACACATGTGGAAGAGAAGGCGCAAAAGCGGAGAATAGGCTGGGAGCCCTGGACAGCAGAAGTGGCATATTGTCCGCACCACCGCAGAAGCGGTCAAGTGACCGTAGGTGCGAGTGGTCGAGATGGGCAGTGTGTTTTATAAAAACGAGTTTGGGCTCATTTTCTTCACATTTTCACTTTGGTTGGACGATTTTGGACCCTTTGAAGAGAGGGATTTAATCATCAAACATGAGGTAATTTAATCCCACCTCTTGTAAGTTAAATATATAGTTTTATTGTGGATTCAAGTATGAAAATTGGTATAAATTTGGGAGTTTGAAGAAAAACCTAGAAATTGGTATTTTTGGATTTTTTTACCATGATTTTAGACATGAAATTGAGAGTAAATTATATATTTGGGTTCGTAAAGTTATGGGTGATCATTATCTTCGAAAAATTCCGGAATCCGGGCACGTGGGCCTGAGGGTGATTTTATTAACCTTTCGATTGGGGTTAGAAATTGTTATAAATTGAATTGTTATGAGTAATTGAGTATATATTTATGGGTTTGCATAATTACTGACTAGTTTTGGAGCATTGTGCATCGATTTGAGTTGTCGGAAGGGCTTGGAAGCCGGTTATGGAACTTCGGAGAAAGGTAAGTCTCCTTTCTAACCTTGTAAGAGATAATTAACCCTATAGGTGGACTAAATTATTATGTGCTTCTATTTGTGGGGGCTACGTACGCACGAGGTGACGAGAGTCCATACGTACCTACTAGTTATGCCTATGTCCGGGTAGTTTTAGGCTTACATCATGCCTTGTTGATATTTTTATTGATTTATGTTATTGTTTGCCTTGAGAGAGAGCGAGATTGAGTTTGATTATTAAATTTTTTGAGAGGAGTTGAAATTTAAGAATTTAAGATTTAAAAGGTTTCGTTCCAACTTTGTAATTTCGAAAGGAATTGAGGAATATTATAATAGCTTAAGAAATACATGTGTAACCACGTCGCATGTATGTTTCGCGAGCGAGGTTGTTCGCCTCGGCAGGATTTATGTACCACACTCTCATAGGAGCGGGCAGTTCACCTCGGTAGGTTAATAGATAGATCTATGGTTCGCACCATTCGACCCTCTGGCAATGCACAGTTTAATCTATGTTGGATTGGGTCGTACGCCTCGGCATTTCCTATATATATATTATCCTCATGGAATCGTGCGTAATATTTGGCTAGAAGCCAGTGTATTTATTTGAATTATGACAACCTCTTTGATGAAACCCAATGTACCTTGTATATGCTCCGGTTACGGAGGAACTTGCTAGTTGAGAGCTAAGTAAATTGTAAAGAAGGGAATTGTACCACGTAATTTATACTTGTTTGTTTCATATATTTACTCTGCTTCATATTTATTCACTTCTTTATCATATGTGATATTATTGGACCACTAGTAAGTGTCGGAGTCGACCTCTCGTCACTACTTCTTCGAGGTTAGACGGGATACTTACTGTGTATGCGTTGTTTTCGTACTCATACTACACTTGTTGTACATTTTGATGTACAGGTACATGTATGGATAGTGGCCTTGTGGGCGCAGCGGCGTGGTTGATACGGTGGCTTAGGTGAGCTGCATCTTATAAGACGATCCGCAGCCAGTAGAGTCTCCGTCAGAGTACTCGAATCTTTCTTTCTGTCCAAATTTGTATTTCGGACAGTTATTGTATTTTATTTTACTTCCTAGTAAATTCTCATGCACTTGTGACACCGGGTTCTGGGATGATAATGGGATATTTAGTATTGAAATTTGAAAATGTTAATATTACTCCTTAAAGCTTATATGTTACTAGTTGAATTTGAAAGAAATTTATGTCTCTCGGAAATACTAAAATGAGAATTTAATTAACTATTTAGTGTTGGCTTGCCTGAAAGTGGTGTATGGCGCCTTCACGACCTTTTATGGATTTTGGGTCGTGACAGTTCACAATTGCAACCTCTTTCTTGCAATTGCGATGTCCGCAATTGCGACAAGTTATCGCAATTGCGACATCTGCAACTGTGTAAAAATTGAGTTAGACGGGATTTCTTTCATTCTTTCAAAATTTCAAACCTAGAAAACCATAGAGGCGATTTTCCCAAGAGCCCTTCTTCCCCAATTCATTGGTAAGTGATTCTAACCTATTTTCTCCCAATTTTCTATTACATCTCATAAGATTTCAACCTAAAATCTAGGATTTTCATGGTGGAAATTGGGGGTTTACGAAGAATTAGGGATTTTTGTGAATTGGAATTTACACCTCAAATTGTGGTTGGATTTCGAAAAAAATTACATACCCGGGCTCGTGGATGAATGGGTAATCGAGATTTGGTCCAAATTCCGGGTTTGCACCAAGTGGGCCTGGGAGTTGACTTTTGTTGAATTTTTGAATAATGACCTAAATTGAACCTTTTTCATTCGTGGGTAGTTCCTAAGGCTTATTTTGAATTGTTTGGTTGATTATATTTGGTTGGTTCGGAGGCTTGTTTGAAAGGAAAAGCCGTGGTTGAGCTTTGAGTTGGTCTTTGGAGTGAGGTAAGTGTTATGGTTAACCTTGACTTGAGGGATTAGGACTTGTTTGCCTATTTGCTACATGTTTAGATGTTGGGTACAAAATATATGTGAGGTGATGAGTACTTATGTGTTGTTGTTGGGTCAAAGTATGCGGGTGGGACTTGTTTTTTGTAATTTATATCTTTCTTTGATCATGATAACCATGCTTAGACTAGTTAGTTACTAAATTGGTCGTTCTTTTCGTATTTATGAGATAATTGAGTATTATTTTCTGAAGGTGCGGTTGGTATTGTGGAAACATTGTTGATGTGAGGCTTGTTCTTGCTTATTTTATCTCCCTTTGTTATATGTTCATTGTTTCATGGTAAGGGATAGTGTTAACGCACGAAGGGTGATGTCGTGCCATATGAGAGTGTTAATGCACGAAGGGTTATTTCGCGTTGTATCTATTGATTTATGATGAAAGTGAGAGTAAAAGCATGAAGGGTGATGTTGTGTCGTTATTATTGTTTCATAGTGAGGTTGAGAGTAAAAGCACAAAGGGTGATGTCGTGCAATTTTGTTCATTATGTTTATTCGTGTTGTTGGTTAAAGGCTTATTGACGGTTGCTTGTTATCATTCCCTATGATATTTATCGTATCTTGTACCCCTTTCGCATGTCCCCTCCCAGAATCACATGTTTAGATTTTAGTTGTTGTTATGTTGTACGTATATTGTTATTTGCACAGGTTTATTTTACGTGGGTATCTTATCATAGCCTCTTCACTACCTCGTCGAGGTTAGGCTCGACACTTATGGAGTACATTGGGTCAGTTGTGCTCATACTACACTCTGAACTTCTTGTGCAGAGTTTGGTACTGGTCCCAGCTGTCTGTGAGGCGTTTCAGCTCGGATTTGCTTTTGGAGACTCGAGGTAGATCAGCTGGCGGACACAGACCTTGAAGTCCCCTTCCGTTTCCCCTATTTTACTGTTCTTTTCGTTCAAGACAGTTGTATTTATTTCAAACCATGTTTGTAGAGACTTTAGAAACTCGTGAATTGTGACTCCATATTCAGGTTGTACTTAGATATTATTGGTTTCTAATGTTATTCCTCACCAGTTTTAGCTTCATTTCAGCTTAGTTGATTTTATTTATTGAAATTGATTAAATTTGGCTTAAAGATCCTCTAACATTGGCTTGCCTAGCAAGTGAAATGTTAGGCGCCATCACGGTCCCGAAGGTGGGAATTCCGGGTCGTGACAGTGCTTCTATTTGTGGGGGAGCTACGTACGCATGAGGTGACGAGAGTCCGTGCGTAGCTACTGGTTATGCTTATGTCCGGGTAGCTTAGGACCCAAATCATGTTATACTTATGGTGTTTTCACCCTATTTGTTAATTTAAGTGCTTAATTCATATTGGAACTTGATAAAGGAATTGTAAAAGGTCGAATTTCATTTACTTGAGTTTTGGACGGGTTACTTGACCATTAATAAGAATTTACGCTTCTTTGAATATTATCCTCTTAATAAAGTATTTCTCTTCTTGTGGAGCGGGCCGAAGGAATATATGCATATATGGTTCGTGTCCTTCGACCCTCGAAAGGCACAGTATATATGTTTATATTTTTGATCGGGTTGTATGACCTTGGTATAATTCGTGCGTAATAATTACATGAAGCCCAATTATATTCAATATTGTTTCATTGGCTTGAGTGATTAAATTTTTTAAATGATGGAAATTGAATTGACATCTACTATTAGTGAAAGAACTGTTTATTTATTTCTAGTTATTGAGTTTTCAGCTTCATTTATGTAGCCCATGCTTAGTTATAAATCCCAGTATTTTATTGTTAGCCCATAGTAAGTGTCGAAGTCGACCCCTCGTCACTACTTCTTCGAGGTTAGACTAGATACTTACTGGGTACATGTTGATCTAAGGCAGGTGCATCTGGTTATCATCCCAACACGCACCCTTAATTCCACGAGACTTTGCGGTGAGCTGCCTTCTGAGCCCGTTCTGTAGAACCCAAAGTCTTTCTTTTGCTTTTACTTTTTGTCTATTTCACTTTAGACAGTAGTGTAGTATTTTTCTATAATCCACTAGTAGCTCATACACTTGTGACACCTGGTCTTGGAGATCATGCTAGTAGGCACTTGGTGATTTTTGACTATTTATTTCATCTCATTTTTGTCTATATCTCATGTTTTTTAATTTTACACTTCTTGTTTATCCAATAACTAAAAATCAACCATTTCTAAATTATTAAAAGAAATAATCACACGGTTAGTTTACTGCTGGCTTGCCTAGCGGTAACGTGGAGCGCTGTAACGACCTATAGGAGAAATTGGGTCGTGACAAAATTTATTTGACTAATTAAATTTTATAATTTAATTATCAAATAATAACGTAATTAGTCCTTTCGCAAAGATCAGAACACTCGTTAGTGTGCGACCCCATAGGTTCAATACTAAGTCGGTGGTAAATTGATCAAATCAATATACTAATCAAAGGTGGCGTCTAGCAACACTCCTTAACGACCTGATAGAATGAAGTATATAATTTATTCTTAAGAACCAGTAGAAGAATAAAGTAGTATTTCCTTCTGTCCTTATAGCTCTGAGTCACCCTAGGATATGGTTTAACTGTCAAATCTTAATAGGCATGCGTTCATGTCAAATATAATCGACAATTGAATGACCTAAGAAATTCTTTTCTTCTTTCATCCAATTGCCCTGGCCAAGATCTTAGTTTGGTCATTTATAATTCATGACAACATGGAGTTTAAACTCATTACCAAGAGTTGATGGATTCCATCTTGATCAGTCGCTGATTCTACAAGTATTTAATCGTACCCAATATCATTTCATTATCGCCTTAAGTCCATAGGTGTCTAGTATCAAAGCACAATAAATAACTTGTCAATTACAATGATAATCTCAGGTCAAAGGAAACTCTTACGTCACATTCTTCAAGAAAATATCCTATTGACAGTTTATGGTAATTCTAACTATTAGGAATTATCCAACGAGTCAGTTTTTAGTGACCCGGCTAGTCGTTTCGAGAGTTGTAGACACATTTCCCAATTTACTGCTCATTTTGTACTTTATAGTTGTTACATGAATTGCAGAGGATAGTCGGTCTGGGTCCAGAGAGATTTCAGAGTAAATTGAGACACTTAGTCTCGTTGTTGAAATGGTCGACCAGATGTTGACTTATGTGTAAACGACTCCGGACTGGAGTTTTGATGATTCCGTTAGCTCTGTTTGGTCATTTTAGACTTAGGATCTTGTTCGAATTGTGATTTGGATGTTCATAGTGGAATTAGTCTTGTGTCACAACCCAAAACCTAACTTGTCGTAATGGCGCCTATCGTAGAACTAGGCAAGCCTAAATACAACATTTCCAATACAGTAAAACACCTTTTTAAAATAACAGTGGAAAGATTTAACATTTAAATAAGAATCCTTTCTTAAAACGGAATTTATCCAAAACATGATACAATCGTCCCAAATATCGGGGCGTCACTAAGTACATGAGCGTCTAATAACGGAACAAAATCCACAACAGTATCTAGAGTAATACACTAAAAAATACGGATAAACTTGTCACGACCCAAACCGATGGGCCGCGACGGGCATCCGGTACCTTACTCAACTGAGCACCAACGTGATGTATCTTTCTTATTATATCATCATATACATGTGACATACGAGCCTAATAGGCCAACATAATTATTTATAAACTCATAACATAGGCCGACAAGGCCGTACAATCTTTCACGTACACGACATATGTCTACAAGCCTCTAAGAGTACATAAATGTCATAAAGTTCGGAACAGAGTCCGGCCAGCCAAACAATACACGTCTAAATCATACTAACCAAACAAGAAACTCCGAAGCAAATGGAGTGCACCAACATCTTCCGCTGAGTTGATAGCCTACTTGGAGGGATCTCGACCTGTCTATCGGGACCTGCAGGCATGAAACGCAGCGTCCCCAGTAAAAAGGGACGTCAGTACGAATAGTGTACCGAGTATGTAAGGCACATAAATAAATACATAAGAGACATGGATGACATATAGAGTACATGACTCAACATGTAAGTCTGAATAACTTTGTAAATCATAAATTACTTTTAGCGTCATGCATATGCGTATGAATGTCATGTCGTGCATAGATACATGTTTCATAACATCATCAGCCTCTGAGAGCATCCCATCATATCATATCGGCCAGTGTGGGCAAAATCATCATCGTATACCAGCTGATCAGGTGGTGATGCGTATGTAACGCCATAACCTTTCCCATATCCCATATACATATATATACATACATATATACGCGTATATAACATTGTTTGAATACACATACATATATACGCGTATATAACGCTGGTTGAATCATATTTCAGCCACTGTGGGCTGGTGGTGGTGTGTATATAACGCCGTAACCTTTTCCCATATCCCATATACATATATTGACATATATACGCGTATATAACGCTATCTGGTCATAGGTCAATGTGCATATGTAAATGCATGAAATGCATATGAAATATGTCGATAAAATCTCTCGGTACGTCATATGGCCATTATGCCTCTGATTAATATCATAAAATAAACTTTACCAACATACGTATTTTCGAGACCCATGAACAGAAGATAATAATAATTCACATGGGAAATCAAGAATATAGGCACCCCTAGTATTTCTATGAATAGAGTAATTTATGGAGACCGTGCATTTGCTCGTTTCTTCTGTGTCACATAGATCATACCAAAAATAAAGGAGGGATAGCCTTAACATACCTGAGCCAATTTTCTTGAGACATGACTAAACTGACGTTTATGGCTAGCTCGAGTTTGACCAAATTAAGAGAGATTGGAGTAGCAGTAAATAGACTATCAGGGGAGTTTCCTGCTTCATTGTATAATTTGTCCTTTCTTGAATTAATATCAATTTCTTACAACAACTTTGGTGGTAATCTCAGATCTGATATAGGCAACTTGTTCCCTAATCTTTAGATACTTCATTTAGTGAAAACTCACTTCACTGATTCCATTCCATCCTATTTAGCCAATGTTACAAAACTGCTGCAGCTTGATATTCCTCCAAATAATTTCACTGGAACCGTACCATCAAGTTTTAGTCACCTACGAAATCTTGCAAACATTAATTGGGTGGATCTTCTCAAAAGAACATATAAGAGTTGTTGAGTGGATAAACTGGTTACCGGTGAATAGGATGATCCCATGAGCCCCCTCATATTTGAGACCCCAAAATTATACAACACCTTGCAAATTTTCTGCTAACGTGTAAGCAAGACAACCCACCGTCTCAATTCTCCAAGCAGGTGGGTAAGTTGCCTGCTTGGCAGCTTAAGCGGTTCCACTTCGGACACTTGTATCTCTTTATTCCGATATCGTATTGACAAACAGTTTGCAGCGTTGAAAACTAGACACATAGATATTTAATTTCATATAAATATATCCATGTAACCCTCAATATATTAGGAGAAAACTGCATCGCAACTTGACCTATAAACCTGCCAGTTTCTCCGAAGTGTGGCAACGAGATTTGGCGACCTTACTTTAAAAATCCATATTTCTCTGCTCCTAAGTCGTATGAATAAATGGTTTGGACCATTCAAAACTAGGTTCCAAGACCTTCGTTTAGGTATATAATATGTCCCAAAAATACCTTATATAACACATGAAATGTATTGCACAAAATGTTTCATTGCGAGGCAAATCCTTGGTTTTTTTTTTTCGCAACTTTAAATCTGATTTTTTTCAAAACTTTATATTTCATATCCATAGATCATATATAGCCATATCATGACTTTAAAGGCATTTATATCATGATTAAAAAGTCTCATTCATCCTAACTTACCTAATACTTCGATAAACCTTCCTTAGCTTTGTAAAAGGATTTCATCCTTTTTGAGCTTACATCAATTTACTTATGGCGTATTTTCATGTACAGAAATATGGGGTGTAACAAAACTAAGGAAGGGAAATCAAGGTCCGCGAACGCCATGCAGCTACCTCAATAGCCTCAGACTCCAATTCCTAAAGCAGCCGCTGTCATGACCGGAAATGCCTGGATTTGCACACAAGGTGCAGGGAGTAACGTGAGTACACCAACTCAGTAAGTAACAAGTCCAAACTGTGGGCTGAAGATAGTGATGAACTCAACCGGTGCAATTAAGATAAAACTAACTTTGCAGAAAGATAGACATGCTCTTAAATCAATTAGGCAATCAATAACCGGAAAAATAAAGTGGATCCGCACAGTGTAATGAATATGGCTCTATTGTCACTACAATGCCAATGCACATACTGCAAGTGATGCACCATGCAGTCAGCCTCAAATGCTCACGCTCTCGATATCTCAACCAATCGGTACTGTATATGGCTCAGACAGCCCAGGGAAGATCCATCCTGAAATATATACACGACGCTGACCATAGGTCACCCAGTACTAAGGAAAAAGGGCCAATCCATCCCCGTGGAGAAGATCCATCTCCAGGTAACAAGTACTTCGGACAAGATCCATGTCCAGGGAAGATACATCCCTCAATAATATCAACCGCTCTCAATGAAGGTGTGTACAGACTCCATAGGGTATCCTACAGCCCAAGCGCTATCATAACATCAATATATCCATTGCGGCGTGCAGCCCGATCCCATAACTGTCACTCACAATCGGCTCTCGGTCTCACTCAGTCATCAACCTCTCCAGCCTCACTCATGGGCTCAAAAGTATCATGAACTAGCCCAAGATGGTACATGACATGGAATGCATGTATGTGACTGAGTACGAAGTATCAGTAAAAGCAGTAAAGTGATAGCAAGAAACCGACCACTATGGGTCTCAACAGTACCAGCATAAAGCCTAAGCATGATATTTAGCATGATTGATAACTCAATTACGTGATCACATGATAAGAACACAGATATTATCAAGATATTATCACTACACAACGCTATAGAATCCACCAGGTCGCAGTTCTCATGGTGCACGCCTACAGACTCGTCACTTGGCATGTGCGCCACCTCAATACCAGTTATATAATACATATTCCGGGGTCTCGAACCCTCAGGACCAAGTTTGAAAGTGTTACTTACCTCAACCCAAGAAAATCTCTACTCCGAGATGCCCTTGCCTCTCAAATCGTCCTCCAAACTTTCCAAATCTAACCACAAGCAATACGAGATGGTCATAGGCTAAAAGAAGTAATTTCACAAAGAAAACACGAAATTCTACCCAAAAATCTGAAATCGGCCCGAACCTGGCCCCTGGGCCGACGTCTCGAAATCCGAAAAAAGTTACAAAACCCAAAATCCCATCCACTGACGAGCCTAACCATACCAAAATTACTCAAATCCGATAACAAAATCCCATTCAAAACTTCAAAGTTCTAACTCAAGAGTTCTTCCTCTTTTTCCCCAATTTCCCACCCCAAATCACAATTTAAATGGTGGAATTAAAGACATAATCATGGAATTTAACCAAAACCAAGTAGAAATCACTTACCCGGATCAACTACGCAAAAATCCCTTCAAAAATCTCCCAATTTCGTGATCTCTAGCTCAAAATATGAAAAATGGGCTCAAACCCTCGATTTTGGAATTAATACTGTGTGCCCGGATTTCCTTCTTCGCGAACGCGACCGTCCTCTCGCGTTTGCGTAGGCCAACTTAGACTGCCACCCAGTTAGCACTTCGCGAACGCGGCCAATACAAGCTCAACTCATCGCGAACGCGGCCCTTACCTCGCGAATGCGTAGACCAAAGACTTGGGGTCCCCAACTGCCTCACTTCTCTTCACGAACGCGACACCACTCACGCGTTCACGATGCACATGCAGACCACACCTTCACATTTGCGTCCTCTCCTTCACGAACACGTAGAACAAATCCTCCCAGCTCACATTAACCCTTCGCGAACGCGAGGCTTCTCTCGTGAACGCGTAAGAGGAAGCCAGAAAGTGCACACTAGCAGATATCATCTATCACTCAAAGGCCAATAATGATCCTCTAACCACCCGAAACTCACCCGAACTTATTCGAATCCTCAAATCACCTCAAACAACATCAAAAACATGAATTACACATGGATTCAAGCCTAATGAACTTTGAAATTTCCAAATTCTAGAAACAATGTCGAAACCTATCAAACCACGTCCGATTGGCCTCAAATTTACACACACATCAAAAATGACACCACGAACCTACTCCGTCTTACGGAAACCCAATACGACCCCGATATCAAAATTTCCACTGTCGACCAAAACTGCCAAATTTCCAACTTTCGCCAATTCAAGCCTAATTCTACTACGGACCTCCAAATCACATCCGGATGCGCTCCTAAGTCAAAAAACACCTAACAGAGCTAACGGAGCCATCAAAATTCAAATACGAGGTCATTTACACACAAATCAACATCTGGTTGACTTTCTAACTTAAGCTTCTAATTAAGAGACTAAGTGTCTCAATTCACTCCAAAGCCACTCTGGACCCGACCAACCAATCTGGTAAGATATATTACAGTTGTAAAGCACAAAAGAAGAAAAAATGGGGGAAATGGGGCTATAACTCTCAAAACGACCGGCTGGGTCGTTACAGCTTGAAATGGCGAAAGTTGGATATATAGGAAGTTTGCTCGGGAGTGGAATTTTTGATATAGAGGACGGATTTCGATTCTGAAAACTAGAGTAGGTATGTAATGTCATGTGACTTGTGTGAAAAATTTGGGGTCAATCGGACGTGTTTTTATAGGATTCGGCATCGTTTGTAGAATTTTAGTTTCCTTAGTTTCAAAAGGCTTGAATTGGGGTGGGATTCATGTTTTTGATGTTGTTTGATGTGACTTTAGGGATCGACTAAGTTCGTATGGGGTTATAGGACTTGTTGATATGTTTGGTTGAAGTCTGGGGGGTCTTGGGTTGATTCTAGATGGTTAACAGATCAAAAGGTTGGAGTTGTGAGATTGCTGAATTTGGACCTTTGCTGGTGTAACCGCACCTGTAGAGCTTTGATTACAGGTCCGAGCTTGCAGCTTTTCGTGACTGCAGATGCGGTAGGAGGATCGCAGAAGCGGAAGTGGGCAGGTGAGTTAGGACCGCAGAAGCGGCTTGGTTGCTAATAGACGCAGGTCCACTAAAGCGGAGTGAGGGACCACAGGAGCCGAAAGAGCCACAGATGCGTGTGTGATGTCGCTTCTGCGATGTTGCAGAAGCGGTTAAGTTTCCACAAAAGCGGAAGTGCTGGGCAGATTATTAGAAACAAGGATTCGCGATTTTGGCTTCATTTCAAACATTTCAAGCACAGTTTGGGTGATTCTTGAGAGGGTTTTCGAGGGGATTCTTTAGGTAAGTCCCTTGTGCTTATTTTTTATCAATAATCATGCTTCCCCGTTGATTTTACCACTTAGTTGATGTGTATTTAAGGTGTAAATTTGGAGTTTGAGTCTAGGGATTTGAAGGGTTTGATTTGGGGATTTGGGTGACGATTTAGTGTTGGATTTTGATAAATTTAGTATGTTGGACTCGTGGATGAATGGGCTTTCGAGTTTTGTGAGTTTTATCGAATTTTGAGACGTGGGCCCTAGGTGCTGGCTTTTGAGTCGATTTATGGAATTTTGATTAATAACTTAGCATTTTTTTATGGAGATAATTCCTTTAGACCGTATTGATTATATCGATATGTTTTTGGCTAGATTTGAGGCATTCGGAGGCCGTTTCACGAGGTAAGGGTCTGTCGGAGTAGAATTTGCTCGGATTGAGGTAAGTAACAGTTCTAAATTTGGTCTTGAGGGTATGAAAACCCAGATTATGTTCAATGTGATTGGTTTTGAGGTGATTCACATACTAGGTGACGGGCGTGTGGGCGTGCACCATAGGAATCGTGACTTGGTTCATTCCATGGAACTGTGTAGTTGAATAATTTGTTGTTATCTGTACATTTTCCACGTATTAGAGAAATCGAACTGCAAATGTTCTAAGATATCATGTTTAGACAATGTGTTGACACTATAGGGACCCACAGAGGTCGTGTACATGTTGAATTATCTTCTACATTGATGTTTTGTATTCAGTCATAGTTTTTACTTGCATATTACATCTCTGTCTCTATTTTTTATTATTGATGCATTATATCATTATTGTTTGGTCTGCTTATCATGATTTCTGAGATCCTGAGATACTGGAGAGGTTGATGACTGAGTGAGGCCGAGGGCTGTGAGGATATTTATGTGATCGGATTTCACGACGCAGCATGTTTCATTGTTATATGCCATGATTGGCTTGTTATAGCACTTGGACTGAAGGAGCCCCTCCAGGGTCTGTACACACCCCCAGTGAGTGTAGGTACCTACTGAGTACGAGTGTCGAGTGCCGAGTATTGAGTGATTGAGGGGAATGAGTGACTGTGAGGAAAGAATAATTGTGAGGTTGGAGTAAATGGGAGGGCTGAATGGCTGTTGCTCTGAGAGGATGAATTGATTTAATTATTGTTGTACTTCAGCTATCATATATCACTGTTTTGGGAAATATTTGAGAGATATTATCTTCTGTTTCAATTGAACTTGACATGAAATTATTGTCTTGGCCTTAATTGTCGAACTTGAAAGCATGCCTACCTTCTTATGTTAGAATTACTGTAATTGAACTTAGTCGCGAAGCTCGTCACTACTTTCAGTTCTTTATTTAGTATTGTTACTTATTGATTTGGTTGTACTCACGCTACACCCTGCACTTCGTGTGCAGATCTAGGTGTTCCCGGACACAGTGGGTGTTGATTTCTTCGCACAGTTGATCTTTTGGAGATTCCCTACCTTGCACTAAGCTGTCAGGCACTTCGCAGAATTTTTTCTCTCCTTCCCTACCTTCTTTCTTATTGTATTATGTTTCAAACTATTATAAACCGTGTTTTCCAGACTTGTGAAGTATAGATTCTCATGTACTCTGTGACACTCCGATAGTTTGGAATTCCACGTTAAGTTTTCGGTTTTTATCCCTGTTTATGAGAATTTTTGTTATTTAAACTGCTTTAATTCATTTTCTATTAAAAGTGTTGGGATTATTCCGTAATGTCGGCTTGCCTAGTACTATGATAGGCGACATCACGATAGGTTAGGGTGTTGGGTCATGACAAATTGGTATCGGAGCCAAGGTTACATAGGTCTCACGAGTCATGAGCAGGTTTAGTAGAGTCTTGCGAATCAGTATGAAGACATCTGTACTTATCTTCGAGTGTCCGTCGAACGCTTAGGAAATTGAAATTTCACATTCTTGTATTCTTGTCGTGCAGATTTGTTGATCCGGTAACTAAAATTTTGTATTCTATTCTCTCACAGATGGTGAGGACACGTGTCACCAGACAGGATGGACAGCCACCAATACCACAAACTAGGGCCACGAGAGGCTGAGGTCACGATAGGGGCCGCGGTAGAGGCAGAGGTGTAGCTCCTGTAGCAGTTAGAGCAGCACCTGCAGACCCACCAGTTGCTCCAGCTCAGGAGCAGGTCCTGGACATAGTGGAGCTAGTGTGGCCAGCTCAGGCACTAGTTGTGCCTATTTTGATTCCATGCCTTCAGGAGGCCTTGGCCCAGATATTGACTGTTTGCACGGGCCTTTCCGCACTAGCCACTTCTCTGACCAAGGGAGGTACTCATCCCCCCCTCCCCCGCTCGTACTCTAGAGCACGTAATGTAGGGACTCCATACACCGAGTACTACTGGCCTAGTCAATTGCAGCTGCTTAGGCCTAGGTGGTCCCTGTTATGCCTGATGATGAGCAGAGGAGACTTGAGAGATTTCGGAGGCTTCAGCCTCCATCATTTAGTGGTATTGAGTCATAGCATGCTCGGGCCTTCTTGGATAAGTGCCAACGGATGCTTAGCACGGCTGGTATTCTGGAGACCAGCGGGGTCTCGTTCACTACTTTTCTATTCACTGGGGCTGCCTTCAGATGGTGGGAGGATTATGAAAGGCGCAGGCCAGTCGCTGCAGCACCACTTACATGGCAGGAATTCTCCATTCTCATTTTGGAGAAGTTCGTTCTGCAGTCTCGCAGGGAGGAGCTGCGTAGACAGTTTGACCAGTTATGCCAGGAGGGCATGTCTGTGACGCAGTACGAGATGAGGTTTTTTGAGTTGTATCATCACGCAGTTTGGTTGGTTCCCACTGATAGAGAGAGGATTATAATTTTCATTGATGGCCTCACATATCAGCTGCGGTTATTTATGACTTGGGAGAGGGTATATGGTGCTACTTTTGATGAGGTGGTTGACATTGCTTGACAAATAGAGATGGTCTGCAGCAAGGAGCGTGGAGAGAGGAAGGACAAGAGATCTCGTGGATCAGGTGGTTTCAGCGGTGTTCCTTTTGGAAATCAGTTCAACCACAGCAGGGGACAACTTTATAGGCATGCTCAGATGGCTCGTCCGGTTCTCCGTGGTGCATCATCCAGCCATGGTTCATACAGTTTTCATCAGGGTCAGCCATCTCTCAATGCCCTTCCAGCTCAGAGTTTATCTCGTGCTCCTTCAATTCAAGGTTCATCTACACCGGGTGCTTCTAGCGGTTATTCTGGTTCTCAGGCCCAATTCAGTCCCCCACCACCACCAGCATCAGGGAGTTGCTTTGAGTGCAGAGAGTTTGGGCAACTGTGGAGGCAGTGTCCTCGTCGCCCGGGAGATCCAGTGCAGTAGAGGAGTCAGACTACGACTTCAGCACCAGTTACTTCGCCACCCGCCCATCCAGCTCGGAGTGGGGCTCAGCCAGCTAGGGGTCGCCCAAGAGGGGTAGGTCGATCAGGTGGAGGTTAGGCCCCATTTTATGATATTCCTGTCAGGCTGGATGTTGTTGCTTCAGATATAGTGATCACATGTATTGCCTCAGTATGTCACATGGATGCCTATGTATTATTTGACCCTGGTTCCACTTATTTGTATGTATCATCGATTGTGTGTAGTGACTATTGGGGGATTGGAGACCAGAGTTGATCTCATATTTCTTATTATGGTGAACTTCGGCGTGATCTTGGGTATGGATTGGTTGTCTCCATGTCATGTTGTTCTGGATTGCCATGCTAAGACTGTGACACTGGCGATGCCAGGATTGCCAAGGATTGAGTGGAGAGGTTCTCTCGACTACATTCCCAGCATCATATT
Source organism: Nicotiana knightiana (assembly GCA_005239525.1). Lineage (NCBI taxonomy): Eukaryota > Viridiplantae > Streptophyta > Magnoliopsida > Solanales > Solanaceae > Nicotiana > Nicotiana knightiana. The sequence continues at coordinate 29,198 of ML391524.1, forward strand.
TACAGGCCCAGAAGATGATTGGGAAGAGTTTTTTTATCTTATTTGGCCTTTGTGAGGGATGTTGGTGTTGATACTCCTACTATTAATTCTGTTTCGGTGGTACGAGATTATCTGGATGTGTTTCCTGAAGACTTACCGAGCATGCCGCCCGACAGGGATATTGACTTTGGTATTGACTTAGTGTCGGGTACTCAGCCCATTTCTATTCCACAGTATTGTATGGCATCGACTGAGTTAAAGGAATTAAAGGAGAAACTTCAGGAACTTCTTGATAAGGGGTTTATTAAGCCTAGTGAGTCGCTTGGGGTGCACCGGTCTTGTTTGTGAAAAAGAAGGATAGTACTATGCAGATGTGCATTGATTACTGGCAGTTGAACAAAGTTACAATCAAAAACAAATATCCTTTGTCGTGCATTGATGATCTCTTTGACCAGCTTCAGGGGGCGAGGGTATTCTATAAGATTGACTTGAGGTCTGGGTATCACCATTTGAAGATTCGGGACTCGGATATTCTAAAGACAGCATTCAGGACCCGTTATGTTCATTATGAGTTCCTTGTGATGTCTTTTGAGCTGACCAAGCCCCAGCAGCTTTCATGCATTTGATGAATAGTGTATCTCAGCCTTATTTTGACTCATTTTTCATAGTGTTCATTGATGACATCCTGGTGTACTCTCGTAGCCAAGAGGATTTTCCCACCATTTGAGGAAAGTGTTGCAGCGGTTGAGGGAGGAAAACCTTTATGCCAAGTTCTCCAAATGTGAGTATTGGGTTAGTTTGGTGGCATTCTTGGGGAACGTGGTGTCCAGTAAGGGGATTCAGGTGGATTCGAAAAAAATAGAGGCAGTTCAGAGTTGGCCCAGCTACGGAGATTTGGAGCTTTCTTGGCTTGGCCGGTTATTATCGTCGCTTCATGGAGGGTTTCTCGTCCATTCCATCACGTTTGACCAAATTGACCTAGAAGGGTGCTATTTTCAGGTGATCGGATGAGTGTGAAGAGAGCTTTCAGAAGCTCAAGACTGCCTTGACCACAGCTCCGGTTTTAGTTTTACCTTCAGCTTTTGGTCCTTATACAGTGTATTGTGATGATTCTCGGATCGGTATTGGATGTGTTTTTATGAAGGAGGGTAGAGTGATTGTTTATGCTTCGTGTCAGTTAACTCCCCATGAGAAGAACTACCATGTTCATGATTTGGAGTTGGTTTCCATCGTTCATTGAAGATTTGGAGGCATTATCTCTACGATGTGTCTTGTGAGGTGTTTAAAGATCATCGGAGTCTCCAGCACTTGTTCAAACAGAAGGATCTAAATTTGAGGCAGCGGAGATGGTTGGAGATTCTAAAAGACTATGATATCACTATTTCGTATCATCCCAGGAAGGTCATGTGGTGGCCGATGCCTTGAGTAGAAAGGCGGTGAGTATGGGTAACCTTGCATTCATTCCTGTTGGTGAGAGGCCTCTTTCAGTTGATGTTCAGGCCTTGGCCAACCAGTTCGTGAGATTAGATGTTTCGGAGCCCAGTCAGGTTCTAGCTTGTGAGGTTTCTCGGTCTTCCTTATATGACCGCATCAGAGAGCGCCAATATGATGATCCCCATTTCTTGTCCTTAAGGACAAAATTCATCACGGTGATTCTAGAGATGTTACTATTGGGGATGATGGGGTATTGATGATGCAAGTTCGGATTTGTGTGCCTAACGTGGATGGGCTACGTGAGTTGATTCTTGTGGAGGCCCACAGACCGCGGTATTCCATTCATCCAGGTGTCGCGAAGATGTACCAGGACTTGAGGCAGCATTATTGGTGGAGAAGAATGAAGAAGGATATGGTGGGGTTTGTAGCTCAGTGCCTCAATTGTCAGCAGGCAAAGTATGAGTATCAGAGACCAGGTGGATTACTTTAGAGGATAGAGATACCAGATTGGAAATGGGAACGGATCACCATGGATTTTGTAGTTGGGCTTCCATGTACTTCAAGGAAGTTCGATGCTATATGGGTGATTGTGTATCGGCTGACCAAGTCTGCATACTTCATTCCAGTTGGTACTACTTATTCTTTGGAACGGTTGGCTGAGGTCTACATCCGAGAGATTGTTCGCCTTCACGGTGTGCTAGTGTCCATCATTTCAGATCGGGGCACGCAGTTTATGTCACAGTTTTAGAGATCCGTGCAACGAGATTTGGGCACCCAAGTTTCATCCTCAGACAGACAGATAGTACAAGCGCACTATTCAGATATTGGAGGACATGTTATGCGCTTGTGTCATTGATTTTGAGGGTTCATGGGATCAGTTTCTGCCACTCATGGAGTTTGCCTACCATAACAGTTTCCATTCGAGCATTCAGATAGCTCTATAAGAGGCTTTGTATGAGAGACGGTGTAGATCTCTGGTGGATTGTTTTGAGTCTGGGGAGGCTGGGCTATTGGGTATTGACTTGGTTCAGGATGCTTTGGACAAGGTTAAATTGATTCAGGAGCGGCTTCGCATAGCGCAATCTAGATAGAAGAGTTATGCCGACAAAAAGGTCTGTGATGTTGCTTACATAGTTGGGGAGAAGGTTCTGCTCAAGGTTTCACCCATGAAGGGTGTGTTGAGGTTCGGGAAGAAGGGCAAGTTGAACCCTCGGTATATTGGGTCGTTTGAGGTACTTCAGAAGATTAGTGAGGTGGCTTACAAGCATGCCTTGCCACCTAGTTTGTCGAATGTGCATCCAGTATTTCATGTTTCTATGCTCCGGAAGTATGTCGGCGATTCGTCTCATGTTTTGGATTTCAGCACAGTTTAATTGGATGGTGATCTCACTTATGATGTGGAGTCGGTGGCCATTTTGGGTTGGCAGGTTCGAAAGTTGAGGTCAAAGTACATAGCTTCAGTGAAGGTGCAGTGGAGATGTCATCCAGTTGAGGAGGCTACTTTGGAAACCGGGCGGGAGATGTGGAGCAGATATCCACACTTAATTGAAACTCCAGGTACGTTTCTACAACCGTTCGAGGATGAATGTTTTTCTAAGAGAGGAAGAATATAACGACTCCGCCGGTCGTTTCGAGAGTTGTAGCCATGTTTCCCCATTTATTGCTCATTTTGTACTTTATATCTGTTGTGTGACTTGCCGGGGGTAGTCGGTTCGGGTCCGGAGAAATTTCGGAGTAAATTGAGACACTTAGTCTCGTGGTTGAAAGCTTAAGTTGAAATGGTTTACCGGGTGTTCACTTATGTGTAAACGACTCTGGAATGGAGTTTTCATGGTTCTCTTAGCTCCGTTAGGTGATTTTGGACTTAGGAGCGTGTATGGATTGTGATTTGGAGGTTCGTAGTGGAATTAGGCTTGAAATGATGAAAGTTGGATTTTTGGGAAGTTTGATTGGGTGTGGAATTTTTTAATCGGGGTCGAATTTCGAATCCAGAAATTGGAGTGAGTTTGTAATATCATTTGCGACTTGTGTGCAAAATTTGGGGTCAATCAGACGTGTTTTTTGAAAGGTTTCGGCGTCGTTTGTAGAAGTTTAATTTCCTTAGTTTCAATAGGCTTGAATTGGGGTGCGATTCATAATTTTGATGTTGTTTGATGCGACTTGAGGAATCGACTAAGTTCGTATGGAGTTTTAAGACTTGTTGGTATGTTTGGTTGAGGTCTCAGGGGCCTCGGGTTACTTTTGGATGGTTAACGGATCAAAAGGTTGGAGTTGTGAGATTGCTGAAGTTGGACCTATGCTGGTGTAACCGCACCTGAAAAGCTTTGATCGCAGGTGCGAGCTCGCAGGTGCGGACTATGATGCACAAATGCGATTTTGGAGGAGGGTGTGCAGTGGTCGTAGGTGCGAAGGAACTACCGCACTTGCGTGACCACAGATACAGCAGGAGGACCGCAGAAGCGGAAGTGGGCAGGTGAGTTGGGACCGCAAAAGCGACTTGGTTGCTCGCAGACGCGGGTCCGTAGAAGAAGAGTGAGGTACTGAAGGAGCCGAAAGAGCCACTGATGCGTGTGTGATGTCGCTTCTGCTCCCGCAGAAGCGGAAGTGCTGGGCAGGTTATTAAAAACAAGATTTCGCAATTTTGGCTTCATTTCAAACACAGTTTAGGCGATTCTTGAGACGGTTTTCAAGGGTATTCTTGAGGTAAGTCCTTTGTGCTCATTTTTTATCAATAATCTTGCTTCCCCAATGATTTTCCCACCTAGTTTGTGTGTATTTAAGGTGTAAATTTGGAGTTTGAGGCTAGGGATTTGGAGGGTTTGATTTGGGGATTTGGATGTCGATTTAGTGTTGGATTTTGATAAATTTGATATGGTTGGACTCGTGGATGAATGGGCTTTTAGGTTTTGTGACTTTATCGAATTTTGATATATGGGTCCGGGGAGGCTGGCTTTTGAGTCAATTTCTGGACTTTTGATTAATAACTTAGCATTTTCTTATGGAGATGATTCCTTTAGGACCTATTGATTATATCGAATTGCGTTTGGCTAGATTCGAGGCATTCAGAGGCCGTTTCGCGAGGCAAGGGTGTATTGGAGTAGAGATTTGCTTGGATTGAGGTAAGTAACAGTTCTAAATTTGGTCCTGAGGGTATGAAACCTCAGGTTATGTGTCATGTGATTGGTTTTGAGGTGACACACATGCTAGGTGACGGGTGTGTAGGCGTGCACCGTAGGAATCGTGACGTGGTCAATTCCATGAAACTGCGTAGTTGAATAATTTGTTTTTATCCATACATTTTCCATGTATTAGATAAATCGAACTGCAAATGTTCTAAGATATCATGTTTAGACCATGTGTTGACACTATAGGGACCCATAGAGGTCGTGTACATGTTGAATTATCTGCTACATTGATGTTTTGTACTCAGTCATAGATTTTACTTGCATATTACATCCATGTCTCGATTTTTCATTATTGATGCATTATATCATTGTTGTTTGGGCTGCTTATCATGATTTCTGAGAGACCGAGAGACTGGAGAGGTTGATGTCTGAGTGAGGCTAAGGTCCTAATTGTGAGGATATTTATGGGATCGGGTTGCACGTCGCAGCATGTTTCATTGTTATATGCCATGATTGGCTTGTTATAGTGCTTGGGAAGAAGGAGCCCCTCCGGAGTCTGTACACACCCCTAGTGAGTGCAGGTACCTACTGAGTGCGAGTGTCGAGTGTCGAGTGTTGAGTAATTATGAGGAATGAGTGACTCTGAGGAAAGAGTGATTGTGAGGTTGGAGTAAATGGGAGGGCTGAGTGACTATTGCTCTGAGAGGATGCATTGAATAGGAGTACTGAGTGACTGTTGCTCTGAGAGGATGCATTGTTTTAATTATTGTTGTACTTCAGCTGTCATATATCACTATTATGGGAAATTTTTGAGCGATATTATCTTCAATTTCAGTTGAACTTGACATGAAATTATTGTTTTAGACTTAATTGTCAAACTTGAAAGCATGTGTACCTTCTTATGTTGGAATTAATGTAATTAAACTTAGCTGTGAAGCTCGTCACTACTTTTAGTTCTGTATTTAATATTGTTACTTACTGAGCTGGTTGTACTCATGCTACACCTTGCACTTCATGTGCAGATCCAGGTGTTCCCGGACACATTGGGTGTTGATTTCTTCGCACAGTTGATCTTTTGGAGATTCCAAGGTTGCTGCCCGGCGCTTCGCAGACCCTGTCTCTCCTTACCTATATTCTTGCTTATTATATTTAGTTTCAGACTATTATAGATCTTGTTTTTCAGTCTTGTGATGTATAGATGCTCATGTACTCTGTGACACCCCGAAGTTGGGGATTCCGCATTGAGTTTTGGGTTCTATCCCTCTTTATGAGAATTTTTGTTATTTAAACTGCTTTAATTCATTTTCTATTAAAAGTGTTGGTATTATTCCGTAATGTCGGCTTTCCTAGTACCACGATAGGCGCCATCATGACAGGTTAGGGTGTTGGGTCGTGACACGGTTCAATGATCATATATCTGTATGCATCATCTATTTATGTTATTTAGTTAATGAGATCATCTAATTTTTATCCCATAAAGACGATCACATAAATATTGATCTAGCCGGATTACTAATGTCCAAATTAATAATCATATGATCAAGAAAAAATTTAGATCAAATGGTAAGAGACTTTATCTCATTATCATGATCTTCATCATGATGACAAATCTCAAAATTTAATCAAGGACCTTATTAAATTAATCAAGCAATTACTAATAACTATGATAAAAGAATATCAAATGCCATATATATTTATATCAAATAACATTCATAAAATATGTTCAAATCATCACATATGAGATTGGATTTAGGGCATATCCATTATCCCTAATAAAGTGAACCCCATCATAGATCTCACCATATCTAATAAGGTTCGATTTCTCCTTTCAGACACACTACTGTGGTGTGATGTTCCTAGAGGTATCCACTGTAAGAGAATCCCATTCTCTTGGAGATACTTAGTAAAATATTCACTAAGATATTCTCCACCTTTGATACTTTCACCAGTCTGTTTCTCAACTTCACTACGGAACCTTTTGAACATTTCAATAGATTCAGATTTATGTTTCATAACATACACAAATCCATATCTTGACATATCATCAGAGAAGGTGATGAAGTAAGAATATCCACCTCTAGCTTGAATTTTTATGGGCCCAAAAATATATGTATGAATTAGTCCCAATAATTCAGAAGTTCTTTCTCCACTTTCAGTAAATAGAGATTTGGTCATTTTTCCTTTGAGACAAGATTCACAGGTTGGATATGATTCAAAATCATATTTATCAAGGTACCTTTCCTTGTACAACTTGTTAATTCTTTTCTCTCCAATATGACCAAGCCTACAATGCCAAAGGTAAGTATGATTTACTTGATCATCCCTTTTCTCTTAAGACTAGAAACATGCATAATCAAATTACCATCCACATTAGGTAAGACAAAAATATCATGTTGGAGATATCCATTCACATATAAACCACCACCATAATAATAGAGCAAATACCATTGCCCATGTTAATGCGAAACACATGCTTGTCCAACATGGAAACTGAAATTATGTTCGAAACAAATTTAGGAACATAATAACAATCATCTAGTATAAATACTTTGCCCGAAAACATTATTAAAGAAATTGATCTTACAACTATAGTTGCAACTTTTACACCATTTTCATCTTATAGATTAACATCTCCTTTCTTCAGCCTCCTACTTATCTTGAACTCTTGAAATATATTGCATATGTTATAACCATTATCAGTATCTAATACTCACTTTGAAGAATTAGTAGTAGCTAAAGAAATCTTGAAAATATTTTTCATTAACATCTCACCTTGTTTCTTATCCTTTAGAGTTGCAAAATACTCCTTGCAGCTTCTCTTCCAATACCCTTTCTTCTTACAGTGAAAACATCCAGCATCATATACTGGCTGCAAGATCAAATCCTTAGAACGCTCTTTAGTAAGCTTGTACCCCAACTTCTCATGTTCTTCGGTAAGAACAATCACATGATTGACATGGGGTCCAACTGTAGAGTTTTTAATGTCCAACTGTATATCAATCATTTTCTTAAGATATTCAATGATTGTTGGATCCATATTATGATGTTTCCTCTGGAGTTCAGAACTCTTAGAAGCGAGAATGATGCATTTAATAGCAAGACATTCTTACAAGTATTTATGATAAACCTTGATGCCTTCAATATCGTTCTCTGGTGGGACTATCTTTGCAGGCTTATCGATCACATAAATGAGCTTTTCATGCATGAGAATAATTCTCAAATTTCTACACCAGTCATCAAAGTTTAGTCCTACCAACTTGTTGGTCTCAAGTATTTCACGCAGTGATATAACAAACATGTTGAGAAATCTAAAATATAAAAATAAAAGGCAATAATATAAGAACATATTTACATATACCATAAAGACATGGACTTTTATCTAAATGATATTTTCACTAACTATTTTAGACTATTTACCTTCATTATAGTCTAAGAAATATTTATGTCTATTAGTGGAGTAAAGAAATCTTTTAACAATACGTACGAGCTCCTTGAATGTATCATTCAATTAACTATGTATTAATATTTGCTGAAATAAACAAGGGCTTAAAAGGCAGAGGTCAGACCATGTTGACCAATCATGGCATGTCCCTTATATGGTTGTGGAGTACCTCAAATTCATGTGCCTATGATATCGAATAATCAATACTCTTTCCGATTCATATTACTTGAACATTATAGTCCTTTAATTTTTAAAGCTTAGAAAATATTATTTAGGAGTAAAAAAATAAAAGTTAATGATCCATTATTACTAAAATTGTCTGAATATTGGTAGTTTGTGATTAAATTTTGTTATTTAGGGGTGATTTCCTGTAAAATCTCAAAATTATATTATTGGACCTTAGAAAATATTGAAGAAAACAAAGTAGATCTTTTTGGTTTGGTGTTATTTAATTAAATGGGTGACTGAGGATTTTTTTGTTGGTATTTGGAAACTTTATTTGAAATTTGAAATCATTTAGAACAGATTTAGGAAAACATTTGGGGGGTTTCCTGAACTTTATGTGGGATATTGATGTTTATGTTCATATATATTTCCAGAGCATTTTGAAGACACTATGAGTCTGCTATTCAAATATATTCATCGAAGTCTACCCGATTGGCATATATTCAACTCTACCAACCCGATAGATAAATCTCTAAAGAGCAAAAGTATGATAATCGTCTATCACTTCATAATCAAAAAGACCTTATTCTTTTAGTAGCATATTTGGTAATCCAAAAGGGCCTAATACACTAGTAAAATAAGAAAATATATGTAACAAAACAAACTGAAGTTTAATGCAGTTTATTCTTCCTATAAAAACCATGAACGAATATTTAGCCTTCCAGGTTTCATGCATGCTCTTATTGTCTTCTAATACAAATTATTCAGCAATCAAAATAGAATTAATGTTACAATGAGAACATTTACTTGTCCAAATCTCTAAGCAATCCATCATCAAATCAGTTGAGCAATTGACACAACTAAATATAAGAACTATTTTGCAGATCAACTGCTCTTTGATGGACTCGCTAACGCAACATATCAACTCCATTCGAGTGGCTTCCCTTGACCATATATAGCATCCAAAGCTTGCTATGTTTACCCTCTTACAATCTCACATGACCAAAGCCTCCTTTAAATGAACCATAAAGAGGTCGAGATCGTCTAAAGCTAAATATGTCTTCCACTCGAACTGCATTTGGTTCGATCTGCTCGTTCTTATGTTCTTGGAATTGAGAAGAATGTGAGCTCCCATAAACTCTGACACTTAAAGCCTTCTTCCGAGGTACACCAGTCTTTATATATTCGTCGAAGAAATCAGTCAGCTCCTTTTGCGTCAGTTGCTTTAGTGCTTCAATCTGTTTCACCAATAGTACTAAAATGATTAGATACATTTTTCCCTACGATTATCGGAATGTTCTCAATTTCTTTCAGCGGTCATGATATTGCAGAAGATATTTTTCAGCAACAAATAGGGTCGTATCAGTACTTGGACAGGTTTGACCGTTTTCAGTTTCATTTTGTGCAAAAGCAAAAATTAAGGAGATAGGAATATTATTACTTAGCTCAGGAAATGATAGTCGCTTGACCGACAATAATAATCATCATACCTCACGTTCTCTTCTATCAAACTTGAGGGTCGCATCTGAAATCTCCCTCCAGTAAAATCGAGATTCCTCCCGTAAATTCTTGTGTTTCTCAAGCTTCATATCAATAAGTGCATTCACGTTACTCTGTCATAAACGGATAAAAGTTAGGGACAAGAAAGCTATACTGGAAAATTACCGATGTATAATACAGAAAATATTAACCCAGCATGTACTGCAGGCATGATACTTTGACAAAACCTACATTGTATTGTATTCTGTTGATTAATAAGCAAGCGTAGCTAGCTAGGTACACAATCGGGAATGTTTTTGTTGAAAATTATCTTTTAAATGTTAAAATTAAAATACAGTACAGAAAAAGATATGACTTGAAAGTTATATGACTTAACAGTTACGGACATATTTAGAGCCCGTTTGGATTGGCTTATTTTAAGTGCTTTTAAGCCAAAATAGCTTTTAAGCCATTTCGTAGTGTTCGGATAAAGTAAAAAAGCGCTTTTAAGCACTTGTTTTTAAGCTAAAATGACAAAAATAAGCCAAAAGCTAGAATTCCTAACTTATGGCTTTTGGCTTAAAATTCACTTACAACAAGCCCATCCAAACGGGCTCTTACGGACAAAAAAAGGGGGGAAAAAGCGAGGTTCACTACATAGGAAAATTAAATAATACTCGATAAAATTGAGAACTATGGTTTCGAACTTTCCTTGCTATGTCCAGAAACATCTCTATCAGTAACTGTTGAACCACACACAATAACACACACACACACAAAAAAAAAAAAAAAACTATGTGAGGATTTAGAGAAGAGAAATGATGTAACGATAACATGATGATTTGAAGAATACAAGTTACACTTATTTATCGGCATCAAACACATTACACATAAGATATTGTCAACATGGGACAATATCCAACTTAAAAGACACTTTGTAATAGAAGACATTTAAATTTGAATGGATTAAAATACAAAAGGAATTTGGATTATGTCCTAAATTCAAAGCATATTAGTCCAAGTAAATATTGTTGGGTAATATAATTAGATTAATAACTTATATCATTATATACTGATTTAAGTCAAAGTCCTATTTCATTGGGCTAGCCCATTTAATTAGGCTAATATTAATGGACCGATTTTATTATTCCAAGGTCTAATGGATGTCATCTTATCCAAAAGGGCCAAGTTAGTACCATGTGTCAAGCAACGTGGTGCCAAGTCAAATGAAGGAACCAATGAAGTGGTCAACTATGTGGATAAGGATTATCCTTAAGAACATAGTCCTAAGATTAAACGAGTGACAGATTACTGGATTTTCCTGAGAATACTTGTACTGAATCAGTTGCTACAAGTTCTCTTCATTGGAAAAAAAGTAAAAAGTGTTACTAAGCTCACCTTGAATTCATCACTAGTCATCTCATAAAGTTTGCTCTCAAACATCTTCAGAAATAACTCCACTCTTGAGTCAATATATTTGGGATCCTGCCAAACAGCCAGTAGATTGATCATAAGCCATACTCAAGAGAAGCAAAATGCCTGATTTCATTTCATACGACAGTATCTATAATAAAACCCCTTACCTTTGCAGTTGACTGAATGATAAACTGCACCCCGTGAACACCAGTGTCACTCCTAGAAAGAGAGTTGTAGTTAAGTTTAGGTAAAATAAAACCTTTAAAGATGAACAGCAAACAACTTGCCGAACAGTATTCAGTAATAAAAACATTTTATACCTCTGCATGAGGACGGTGATATAACCAAGTTGCTCAACTGATCTAAGCTGGTGGAAGGCTGGCTGCTTTGCTATGAGAGCAAAAAGCTGGAGTTTGACATTCAGCGTAAAATCATCCTGATGCACCTGGAAACTCGAGCAAAATTGTTTAAGAAGCAAAGAACCAGGAAAAGGTTGATAATACAATTCATTAATAATGCATTGGACATGGTTCTTTTCCATTTAGAAAAGAATAACCATTTGTACCAAAAATCTTGCAGATCAATTGGTAAAGTATTTACGGGCTTATGTACATATGAGGAATAGCCTCTCATTCCATGCACATTGCATTAACCTAAGATGTACCTGAATATAATGAAGGAGAGAAGAATTTTCATCATTTGGATTTAGGCCCTCTGCAGCATAGAAGTAATTTACACCTCTTTCAAGATTAACCACTCTGTTTGTCAGATGCTGAGATGCAAATAGAGGCTTGGATATTGGCTGCGGACCTTTGAAGAACACATCCTCAACAAGTTGTGTCATGGACTCTGCTTCAGCTTGTTCAACATTTCCTGAGAAGAGCAGTGAAATTCACAAGTTATGAGATACAGAATGAAAATAACTTAAGCAGTCATTGAGAAAGTTACCTGCTACATAGCACTCTAGAAAGGACCTTGCCAGCAAAAGTGGATAGAATTTAACCAGATCGTCCGCTTTAAGATGTGGAAGAACTTCAAGTTCATCAGTCCAAGGCCATGTGTTTTCTTGCAGCAGTAATGAGCAGTAATACATAGCCTGCTGATATGGCTGTTGGAACTTGTAGTTCTGAAATTGCTTTGTCACTAATTCCTATAAATAAAAAAAGAGATCAACAAGAAGCAAATAGTGTTGATGCTCTTGATTAGAAAATAGAAAGAGATTAAGGAAGAAGAAACAAAGACAAATAGTAAAATTGATGAGTAAATAATGACCCTGAACAATAGATAATCTGAAAGGCTGGCAACATCCTACCTATTATCATATTATACGACCTAGAGACCAACATCGCAGGTAATGGTGACCAAAACTTCTCACATCTAGATGACCAAAAGCGAATTCACGTAAAAGGACCCAAAAATAGTAAACAACAACATCAACAACGACCCAGTAAAATCCCACTAGTGGGGTCTGGGGAGGGTAGTGTGTACGCATACCTTACCCCTACCCCGAAGGAGTAGAGAGGCCATTTCCGAAAGACCCTCGGCTCAAGAAGACCAAAAAATAATAAAGTGACTCATATAATCTCCTATTAGTTTCTATTGACTTAACACATGTGGACATAATCACAAGAAAAAGTGAAGGTACAAAAAGAAAGAAAATACTGGCGCTACCCGGAGCAATTTGTATGTTACTCCTTCAATCTCAAAAACAATGACCTACTTCCCTCTTTTGGCTCATCCAGGCAAAGATGAGCTCTTCCCTAAAATGGCAAAATTTTGTCTCTAACAATTACAAGAAATATAGATTACATTATTTCAAGCTTGAGGTGACACATTTTTACTAATTGTTCCACCTTATTATGTTTCAAAGTATTAGTTTGAACACTTGTCTAGCAAGTTCAACATAATAATCTATTCAAACAAGTTAACAGGTCAAAAGTACGTCATTCATTTCTGGGACAGAGATCTTAAAAATAAAAGAGACTATGATAAGGTTGTCATTCAACTATTTATTATTTAATGAGACTCCTTCCATGAGATTTTATTTGTGCAGCTGATTCTTATACTCCTCACTGATCCATTTAGGCAATCTGACTTTAGTTTTGATCGTGCTAGTATATGTGTGTGCATGCATTCAAATATATACTAGTGCATACATGGAACAAGACAATTTACAAGTCCGCACGGTAGCAGGTGTTATGTCATTTATAACATCGTGAGAACATATTAAGCAACGGGATAAGAAGCCATTGATCATATAACACAACATTCTCTTGTATAAGGTGACTGAAAAACTTCAGAGTGATACGTCAATTATAAATAATCATGATTCATTAGTATGTATGGTACAATGAAGACCAATTTAAATTGAAGGTAGAGATGACTGGCAGACATGGGGATACACACAATAGTACCAAAAAGCAGACAAGATGGATGCAAATAAACCAATAATTTGACGATAAATTTTCTCTTTAAAAACACACGAATGAAGTGATAAGTGCCCGACTGCAACTCTAACAACTTTTTGACACAAGAGAAAAGGATTTGATAAGAGAAAAAGTAAGTGAAACGGGGAACTGGAAATGAAGAACTTTGCTATTGATTACATGAGGAAATGATTCAGAATTTTTAGCTGTGAACGGCAGAAAAACTATGTTGAGAAAATGGATCTTCAGAATTTTCTTACATTCTTCGCTTAAGTTATCATTGTTCATCTAGCCTAGAGTACGGCATACTAGGATCCATTATGTTAAAGCCATCTGCCACAGAGTAACAATTTGGCTTGAAGAGTAATGCATTCTTGTAGATGATGTGGATAAGCAGAAAAAAGTTGCTGACGCTCACCTTGATCACAAAGAACCTGTCCGGTTTTACTTCAAATTTTGCGATTTTTTCAACAACTGCTTCCAGTAAGACTCTTAACTTGTCGTTGTATCCAAATAATGTCAACTGCAGGAAAGAAAGGATGAGAGGGGGGACAAATGAAGGGAAAATAGATAGTATATATTCAGGTCTAACTTTAAGAAGTATTAAAACGCCACAGCAAATGCAAGAAGCTCAACAGACAATCAAGTAGCACTATCAGTTCACTTCGAGAAGACAGGATGAAGCAGATAGTTCATGTTTTCACGGCATCAAAAGATTAAATATCTTTGGGCCAGCAGGGAAGAAGTTTAGGAAAGCAAAAAATATGGGTTTAATGGATGTAGCAAGCATTCAATTTATGCACGGAGGAACTAAACTTGAAAAAAGAAAAAGGTTACACTTAGACACCCACAAAACAATCAAGATAAACAACGGTCTTCAAAAGTTTGTACACAGAGAGACAGGAAACAAGATGATCACCTGAAAACCATTGTTTGTTTTGTTTATACAATAATAAAGACCAGCGACTTGTGCATGATAAGCTGAAAGAAGCAAAAGGAGAGATTTACATAAGTGTTATACCTTACGGAGAAAAAGAGCAAAATTGACATGGCAAATAATATATTGATGACATGAAGAAGTTACTGAAAAATATATTAACACGAAGAAGTTAAGTACAGAGTAATAGGAGAAGAGTTGTCTTGCAGTGCATAACTAGTCAATAATCTTGCAGACATACCGTATTCATTCAAGTAATCCATCAATAGACGTGTAAAGATCTCAGTAAGAACCTCAGCTTCTGGAGAATGTCCACAGTATGGGCAACTAAAATCGATCATAACATAGGCTTTTGGAGATGAAAATGCTGTGTCCGGCTTATACCATAACCTTGAAAAAGGTGACTTCCGCAGCAGTACAGGAACTTTTGTCTGTTTGACAAGTAACATATAAGAAAAGCCAAGACATCAAAATTATACTCCCTACGTTCTACTTTACATGACGTTCTGGAGTTTAAAAAAGAAAAAAAATAACTTTTCCACATATTTAAAGTACAGCTAGAACTTGTGGCTTTACCATGCCATGACATTTCTATAGCTATTAGAAAATGTTATTAAAGGTAAAATGGAAGGTTTAAAGTTAAAAGAGTTTTCAAATAAAAAGGTATCACTCTTTTGGAACAGATTGAAAAGGAAAGAATGTCACATAAAATGAAATGGATGGAGTAATAAATAAGTTCCAAGTTAGCACCTTCTCAAAGACAGGCTTAAGTGATAAATCAGTTGGTATGAACACATTGGGAGCAGGGAGATGCAGCTCTTCACTGGGGGCTTGCTCCATCCAGTGCTGAAAAAGTAATGGTCATATCAGCAAATGTTCACAGAGAACTGTTTTTGTCTCTGTAATAAAAATATAGCAATCCAAGACTTATTTAATGTGAGAGTGCAGTCATCAAACCTGGATAGTGGCACCACTAACTTTCTCTATAGAATACGCAGTTCCATACCATGGCTCCGTCATGCTAGTATTACCCTCAAACTTTGTTGACTCCCAGAAGATTCTGTTCAGAACCAAATTTCAGTGAGGTCTTTATATACCTTCCACACTCAGATTTTCCATAAAAAACTGTGCAAACTGGAAAAGTTAAATTATATGCAGGCTAACTCATTGGGCAACAGTAGCTAACCTGACACTGTCTGGATTGAGTTCATTCAAGAAAGACTGAATGATGCTAGGATTAAACTTTGAAGGCAAAGAGGATCCCACCAACCAATCTTCTGGAGGGTAGTGCTGACAAGCAACGACACAATTTATTAGGTTGTTCAGGTATTCATCTTTTAATGTCAGTATTCTACCAAAACTTCCCAAGTCAAAACTAAAAAACTTAACAACCATTGATTACTGTTATCCAGGTATAATTTAAATGACACATGTATATAAAACTAAAAAACTTTTCAAAAAGATACTTTTCACTGCCCAACCAAAAACCGGAAAATAAGTGATTTTCACGCTTATTGTCCAGGAAAATATTTTCCATGGGAAATTTCCTGCACACAAAACACATCTGGTAGTTGTCTCTAGACAACTTTAGAGTTCCTTTGCCAAACGTTTACCCATTATGATGGTCTGCCTTCAGCAACAAACTACTAATACCTCCAGGAGACAATCAAAGAGTAACTCTAACTGCCAATTCGATCCACAATATAGTCCACACATTAAATCAACCAATTCAAAGATAATAAAGCATCTTAAAATAAATAAGGGACACTTTGAGGAGTTTGGGGTCGTCCTGCTCCAGGTGGTGCTTTCTCACTGGTCCACATACGGTTTGTTGTAGCTTCCTTTATTAGCGTTTATATGTAATTTACTGTGCTGTCACTTTTATTTTACAGACAAACTGCCATGTGTGCAGGACTGTCAACACGTGTAATCTCCTTCTGATCAGATCAGACTTTGTATAAAAGCTACCTTATGATTTAATTTCCATCGGGTCCCACATATTCAGGAGTACATGCTATCCATAGAACTTGTGCGCGGTTACTTGCAACACATTAATGACTTACGGAGAATTCTTAGCACCAACATAATTTTATTAATACAAACGAATTTTTAGTTTTACTGAAGGTGTTTTTTGAAAAAAAGCAAAAATTTATTTTATTTGATGTTTCAACCAAATTTTAAAATAAAAAACAAATTTCAAGATAGAATTCTTGAAGGAAAAAAAAGTAGGAAAGAATAAGACATTGATTACGTTGTTTCATTGAGACATAATTAGTTTTCAAAATGATAGGATACTCCATATTCGGGTTATAGTTAGAAAACACTGAATGTTACTAATGTACATAAAGCTCAATAGATTTTTCAATAAATTATCATAGTTTCATTTTAAATGAAAGATAACAGATAACAAAATTAATTTTATTGTATTACACTGTATATTAGTATTACTTAGAGTGGACTTACCACTTGCTTTTCGTATTTTCTACTTAGTAAACCGCATGCATGATAATGTGATTGTATAAACGGATAGTAAATGGAGAAGCTAATTAAGTGCAAATACATCATGATCCTGTGCTCCATTGAATTACAGTTTGCATATTTAGAAATGTGCACGCATAAGGTGAATTCTTGACGAAACAGATTATGTATATATTGGGTTCTATGTATTTGTGGCTTTCATTCTTTTATCATTTGACGTTAGATGTCAGTTCCCAAGTACTCTGAATTGAGTTGTGATACGTATTACTCCAAATGTCTGCTATGAAATTAATTAACTAGCTACAACAACATAAGTGACGATATATTAACAATTGTATAAGAATCAGGGACTATAATAGGCATTAAATTTATCTTTTTTCCCTCTAATCACACTTCCGGCTAGTTGCAGAAAAGTTATTTGTATGCAAAGTACTAAGCTGTTACAAAGCATGTGCACATCACCACTAGTCTTAAAATATATGGGATCTTTATCTGATCAAAAAATAAATATGGGAATTTGAATTGCATGTAGTTTTTTTTGCCCTTTTGTCTCAATCGAATAGATATACTTGGTGTAGATAAATTAATTAAAATAAAAATAGGAACAGATGTTAAAAAATACCTGCATATTCATTGCAACATTAACCACGTAATCACTTGGTCGAATCTTGTCTTGATAATGGAAGGCAGTCTCACAAATAGCTGAAAGCTTAATAGACAAATTTTAACGCACAATTAATTAGAATAAATAATAACAGATTAAGAAGGACATAATATCATTAAGAGCAATAACGACTAAGACACAACAAGAAAAAGAAGGCGAGGAAAAAACCTGGTCATATTAAGTGCCAAGACTAACACGGAAATTTACAAAAGTAAGATTGGAGAAGAGATGAAGTGTTACTGTGTTAGAGAGCATAATCTTTAATTTTTCCGTCAATCATTGATTTATGCAATCTATCATGCTAAAATGGGTAAATGAACAAGGACAATGCAGGATGATCTGATAACCTTATAGATAACATGCGGAATAGTGTAGATGTAATGTAACAGTATTCCTTTTAGGGACCAACCCGTTACTAACCCTCCATTTTTAGAATAAGAAACTCTTCCTTCTCTTTAGAAATCTAACTGAGACAATTCTGGTTCGTGAAATTTTAAGAACTTTGCATGAATTTAAAGACAGTAAGGATAGAGATGTGGTGGTGTGGCCTAAGCTCACTTTAGATGGCGGGTACAAAGTCGAAAGTACGAACTGGGAGTTCATCTTTCCTATTTCCAGGCAAAAAAAAAATAAAGAGACATAACGCGTAATCTTAAGAACTTTGGTTTCACAAGCTTAAACCAACAAAGAAAAACATCTTCAAATTAAGGATTCATATACACTAAACTATGTAGATTAAACCTATTCATTAAATCATCTATAAAAATGCACATAACTGGTGTAATAGATGCAAATGACATATAATGCAGTCATGAAAACTTATAATGGCATTGACCCGCATGCACGAGGATGCAACTAACACTACCTCTTCAAATATCCATTTGCAGCCACCGGCCTGTTGTAGGAGATGAATATACTTGAATAGCAGACCCATAATGTCTTCAAAATGCTCTGGAAACAAATAATGGACATAAACATCAATATCCCGCATAAAGTTCAGGAAAAATCTCACCTTCAGCTTCACCCAATAAAAACTACTGTTAGTGGAGGGACAAATAGGGGTTTGGTAACATACTAAGGCTCAAGTTTCAACACAGAAAAAGAAGTACCTTGACCAGCATCAGTCAAATCAATACCCACTTTAAAGAAAGAGAACTCATCGGTCCAATCTGATTCCCCAGCAGATAAACTTGTAGCCCAACCTGTAGCAAAACCAAATAAAAGTAGCTTTCTGAATATTAAAATGGTTTGAGAAGAGCACCGTCAGGTACTTGAAGAACTATAATAGCATTAACAAAGATAACATGTAATCAACTCCAGCGCAAGATCTACAAAATGAACTATAGTCACAAAATTGTATGGCGTTTTAACATCTTAACAAACATACTGATTTCATTATTCAGGTATATGGGACGCCACATCCTATCATTCATTGATCAGACAAAAAAAATCTCCCTGAACTGTTGTATGCATGTTCTCTCACAATTGTCCTAAATTATATGGTTGGTTGTAATAGTAAATATGAAGGACTTAACATTGACAAAAGCATGTAGGCACAAATATAGCAACAACCATGTCAGCAACTCAAGGATGAAACAAGTTATAAATGTACAGGTTGTCGTTATGTTTGCGGAGTGGCAGATGAACCTACATATTAGAATATTAGGAATTCCTACAGTAAGCATTTCCTAGGACCAAAGAGATTCCCTCTAAGGGGTAATGTTTCAGAGTCCTAATGATTAGAATACTTTTACAGTCAAATGAAAAGAACAGAACAAGTTTTTACCTTTTTCGTTTCTCTTTCTAAATTTAAAGAAAGGGGAAGGGTGAGTTGAAGCCAAGAAATGAATGAGGTAAGAATAGGATAGATAAAGCGGATAAACTTTTTAAGTTGAGAACTCACCTAACTTTTTCAAGATATAAAACAACGATCCTTCTCCTTCATGGCCAATCAAGTGGCCCAGATACCTACTAGGCCCTTCTTTGTAGTGACGTATGCCTGGAGTTACTGGCCACACAATTTTCAACTTGTGACCTTGTTTTATTGGAACAGCTCGAACAAGAATCTGAGAAAAAGACGTAACAAAATAGAAATATAAATGGACAATAAAAACGTAAATTCAGTTTGATAATCTGCAGAACATGGCACTCGCTAAATGCCCTTCAAATCTCTGAATATTTAAGTCACTGAATTTTTAGTTATTTTTTGAATGTTAATCAAAAAACTTGTCTATTTCTATAAATGAATAGGAAATTAATATGTAAAACTTATTAAAGGATACACACACACACACAAAAAAAAAAAAAAAAAAAAAAAAAAAAAAAAAAAAAAAAACAAAAACAAAAAAAAACCACACAAAAAACCCAACAAGAGACCCGTCGCCC
>ML391524.1:49162-80964 GCA_005239525.1 Nicotiana knightiana
AAAAAAAAAAAAAAAAAAAAAAAAAAAGCATATGCAAAAGACAGAGGTACACTAATATGTCTCTACAAGGAGCGCCCACGTGTATACTAATTAGAATCTCATAACTCCAAATATAGCAAAAAAAGAAAGTTTATTTTTTAATCAGTAAAAGGCATTTCATTAATGTCAAAACAGCATTAAGGCCAATTTAGCTGAGGAAGAGCTTTGGTTTTAGCACTCCAGTTTAATAAAAATGAGTTATATCTTCTTCTTTTTTCTTTTTGATAGTAAAAAATGAGTTATATCTTAAAAACATTGAACAAGCAGATTCAGACAATAGACGTCATGAACAGATCACTTGTCGACTTCAAGAGCTCTATTGATAGAAGCCAGTTCAAAACCACCCCATTAAAAAAGGGAAAAGAAAGGTAACACATCTGCGCGTAGTCACTTGGATACCTGGAGATGTTCCGTGGTGCAAGGCTGACCAGTAAAACGAATTTGATTACGATCAATGTTTGGGATATCCTGAAACTTGCTACGTACTAGCTGCTCGGCTTTATCAAGACTAACTGAAAGTATAATTATACAGACTTAGCAGTTAATTTGGGCCACTGGTAATGTATTTGCAAATAATTATCCATACCTTTTGAATAGATGACCAAGTGCATGAGGTTGGCTGAATAATTTTCTGAATAAAATTTAAGAAGCTCATGTCTTGTATCTATGCCTCTTTCTTTTGGCCTCACTTCTAATGTATCCCAGCTGCCTATGCACATTATGAGTGACGTGATCATTTCTTTTTCTTGGGATAAGTAAAACTATAATATGGTAACTTTTTTATGTTAGCGGAAAATTCTCCTGTGATGTGAGCATATAAAAGACTCCAGTATGCTTAGCTCAGAACTGATTTCAAGGAAATGATTTTATAAAAGAAAACTAAAAGGACATCCACAGACTAAACTCTGATTTTTAGCAATTCAAGAAGTATAATTAGACACTAAAAAATGTCCAAGGGTGAAGAGGAAACAACTTGAACAGAAAATCAGCTGATACTATTCGAAGTGTTCACAAAGAAGGCAAAAGAACTTGCATGGCTGCAGACTAAAGAAGAACACGTATGGAGCAGCGGCCTCCAAAGTGTTTCCAATAGAATGATGATGAGGATACAAAGGAAGGGTTACTGTTGCACGGTGTTATCAAAGGTGAAAAGCGCAGAAAATATCTAAGACCGGTTGGGGCTTTAAGTGTAAAGCGCAAATAAAGCGTGGGCTTTAATGAAAAAAGACGCAGCCGGAGAAAAAGAAAAAATATGTATATGTAGTCCTAGACCAATAATTATAAGCATGAATAACAAATATATGGACAAATAAATTGAAAAAACATTACGATAAAATGAAATATCAATTGTTTGGTGTCGCCTTTTCAAAATTACACTCATTGGCAAGGAAAAGTATGTCTTGGATCCTTGATGGGACACTGAAGCGACCGCAAAGCGAGGCAAAGCGCTCAACATGCTTTGAGCCTCGCTTTACGGCTTAAGCGCGCCTTTGACAACACTGTTGTTGCAAAGATCGCGCCAGAGGGATTGAAGGGTCTAGGTACCAAAATCATTGAAGCTGAGGACTATGAAAAACTTCGGGGATTGAAATCTTTTGGATGAGAAAAAATAAATTATTAGGGGAAAATGAAGAATAGATATGAGGGGCCAAATACAATATATGAAAGAAAGAAAGCTCTAAAAAGATAGATTTAGTAGGGTGGTTCATAGCCTTCCGTACAAAGTTGATTTTACTAATAGAAGAAATATATCACCTTCCAAAATTAGTCTGTTTTCTGTAACATTTGCTTTCAAGGGAACTCTAATGGTTGAAGATATATTTTATTCTTTTTTCAGCCAAAGCAAACTATATCTTGATTCTTCACTTTATTTAACAGTGTTTACTGTGATCAACTCCTTCTGTGGCATTATGATGTGCTTTTCTCCATCTTAGATAGAACAACTGCAGTTTTATTTCATGAAGGAGAAACTTTCTGACAGAATTTTGTTCAATGTATAGTAAATTAGTCATATTTCTTCATGTATCATAGTAGACAATCACAAAGCAGACATTGAACAATTAAACCCTGGTAAAAATATAATAATAAAAAACTCATGACAAGGCCAAAACCATAAGCGAACCTCTTTTTTAATAAGAAAAACCATAATAGAATCTAAGAATATGCATCATTGAAAGCTGTGCAAACCTGTGCTGAACTTATGGTATGGATAATTTTCCGCACTTAGATGTTTTTGTAGCTGCACAGAATAGTATTAGAAAGTTAAAAACTCTTCACCAAAGAAGACAGTTGCAAAAGAAATAATCCCGACAACTTTAACATTATGAGACTTCTAATCTCTAGATAATGAAAATTCTCGATATTGTTGTCAAAAGATGTAGTACTCCTTAAAGCTTTTCTATATCAAGGAGAGACTGTATTTACTTGAAAGAGTCGCCACTCTTATTATTTGCTTTAAAAAGATAAATGAAAGTCCAAACCACTACCTATCCTTCCGCATAGGCCCATTGTAGTGGAGCTGTCAACCTCTCTTTTGCACTCTTATGTATTTTGTTCTATATGCATTTTCTTGACGCTACAGACTTCATAAAGGAAAACTGAGTGATGGAACAAAGGTCAAACACATTGGTGAGGGAAACTAAGAAGTCTTCTTTTTTCTTATTCTTTCTTTTTCACGCCAAAGAAAACTAAGACTATTCAGTACATATGCTCCTGGAATTTATGTAAAAGAATCTTGATTTAATCAGAAAGCTTCATTTAGCGCAAAAGTTGGTGAATGATTTAGAATAAACTTCTTACTAAACATCTCACTGTATGTTCGTTGTCCTTATCCATCAAAAAAATAAACACATAAAAAAAATATAAAACAATGAAAAAGAGAAAACTCCTCTCCTAATTACTATCTCTCTTGAATAACTTTCTTTTTCCTTTTATTTAGACGGTAAATTGGGACAGGCCTTCTCCCAGAACGAAAGGAGATAAATTCAAATACCTGGTTTATCCTTATCAAACACAAAAGAAAGTCAAATACCTGGTTCATTCTCCAAGCATCAGAGAGTAGATTCTTCTGGTGTTCTGCATTGGCAAAAGAGTTATGTGATGATGAATTACTTAGAACACGTACAGCAAGCAAATCAATTAATATGCATAAAAATACATGTACTAACCAGAATCAACAGCTTTAATTTCTCGAGTGGTAGCATCTGATGACATCAATGGTTTGATAAAGAACTGGGCAAATCTGGAAAAGTAAACCGAATAAATCAGCCGTGGAGTCTTTATAAAGACTAACATGATACACTTACCAAGAAAAATATTAACATGACAATTAGCCATATATATTAAACGATTAACCTGTCCAATGCTTCTTCAAAACCATCAGCATTTACTTCAAAATAGTAGTTGGTGTCCTCAGAAGATGTAAAAGCATTTGTACTACCTCCATTCTAATCAAGAAACAAAAAAAAGACTTGTAAAATATGACTACATTGTTGAATCAATAGGAAAATAAGGAGTGTGAGAGGCAATGAAGGAACTTATGAAAGAAAGAATTACAGAGTTGTTTACCTCTGTGATGTACTTCGAATAACTGTCCTCTACAGGATACTTCTCACTTGCATAAAACAACATATGCTCTGGCATGTAACAGAAAAAAGGCCAAATGAAAAAGTAAAAGAAGACATATTAGACAACAAAATATTCAAGGAAAGCAACAGAAACCTCTAAGGAAAGAATTAGAGATAAGAGGTGCACAGTAGCACACGCTTAGCAGTTCCTAAAGCCAATAGAAAAAGGTTTTAGTGCTTCCTAGATATCCTCTATATAGATGATTCATTCTGCAAGTTCGCTTCAATTGCCACAATTTATCATCATTCACCATTTTCTTTAATGATAGAAATATTTACAATGATTTTATAAGGTAAGATTTGATTAGAAAGGTACCAATATGGTACAAGTTACATCAGTCCAACATCTGCCCGCTAACATGGCAACTACAAATCTCCTATCTCTTCTAAATATTTCATGATAGAAATGTTTACAATGATTAACCACGATGAAACCAAATCGCCTGCAACTAAATTAATAAATTGGACCTTATCTAATCCATCCAACTACCTAGATGCCATCAGAAACTGTCATGGTTTACTTTACCACACTGGTTTCAAAGAACTGATCCTCCACATGTGACATGTGGCTAATCCACCAACAACCATCAGTACTCTGCAATAGCACTTCCTGGTACCACATAATTTCCTTCTTTTTAGTAATGGTGGTCTCCGAGCCAGCTTGTGCACCTCGACTATTCCACTTGATACTTGCTAACTTCCACTAGAATATCGGGTAACTCTACTCACCAAAGCTTAGGCAGATGGGAAGAAATCACCTTTCCACCGGGTACAACTACCTCGCAACAGCACACATACCGATCGGGTAACTCTGTCACCAAGGCTTAAGCAAATGGGAAGAAATCAACTTATCACCTAGTATTTTTTTTCTTCCGTTGAGATTTGAAACTAAGACCCCATGTCCTCCACTTAGTGGTACCATTTCATTGTATCTCAACTATTTTTCATTGGGAACATAGTCTTCTACAAGATCCGCAACCCATTATTGAACAAAATACATACTCTAGTAATACTGAACCTTGAAACTGACACAGAAAATGAAATTGTGGTATTCAAAATCTGATTTCCATCCTCAAAGACCTCAACCACAGTGGCGGAGCTACCTTTGGTGAAGGGAGTTCAATTGAATCCCCTTCGCCAGAAAATTGTACTGTGCAAAGAGGGTAAAAACATAATTTTGTATGTATATAAACTATTAAATCCCCTTGACATAGGTTCATATCGCAGGTGTGATATCTTTTACTTTTTTTTTTTTTTTGGATTCCCCTTACTCAAATTCCTGGCTCCGCTACAACTCAACCAAGTCTAACTCTATTGCTGTGAAGATTACAGTGCAGAATGGTATTTCAAAAATTAAATCAAATTATTTAAAAGCTAAAAATAAGGCAAAAAAACAATAGACCCAATAAAGCACATAACGACTGAACCTTTTTGCAAAAACAAGTAAGTAAATCATACCAAGAAAATGGGCAAGGCCTTCAAGTCCCTCAGGATCGCTAAAAGCACCAACACACACATTCATTGAAGCTGCACACTGATAACAAATACCCCCAAAACAAATAAAAAATGAAATTAATTCGCTTTTAAACCAAATAAATTCAAGCTAAACCCATATTTAAGAAACATGGAAAAATATAATATAAAATGAATAAAAGTAACATACTTTATCAGTTTCAGGGTCACTGATGAGAAGGATTTCAAGATTATTTTGAAGAACAATTCTTCTGTAATCCCTTTTGTCAGTTCGCGGTTTCACTATCTCCACTACCATATTTTCTTCCTTTCTTCCAACTGCCATGATTTGCTGTGTTTGTGTGTGTGTGTGAGGGAGAGAGAGAATTACTTGGTATAAAAGTCTTGGAATTTGGTTGTTATAGGAAGAAACATGGAAATTGCAGCCTTGGAAAATCAGGGATGCTGCTAGTCCTAGTTGTACCTTTTCTTTTATTTGTTTTTAGGGAAAATATCAAACTATTTATACTTTAATAACCAAATCCAAACTATTTAGTTTTTCTACCCAGGAGCCCAAACTAGTTACTCTGCGCACTCATTACCTATTTGCCACATCAATCTTCCTTTAGACGGTCAACCCAAGCTATTACTCTACCTCATTTCCTTATAATTTTTGTGGGGATTTAATATTCTTATACATTATATAAAACTATATTACTCTTTCTACTCAAGTTTTACTATAATTATATTTTATATACCCAATTATCATTTATATACATTTTAAGAGAATTAATGATAATAATTAGTGTCCTAAAATCACTCTAACATATCTTCCACTCTCCCCGTGTTTCTCTCTCCACATCCTACCCGCTCCCCACGTATTTGCGCCAGAGAGTATCAATTCCACCATTGACAACCATTAAAAAACTTTGAAGCTTTGAATTTGAATTTGTATTTTAAAAAAACTTTATTTGTTTGAAATTGAGTGTTGTTGCAAAGAATTGTGTATTTTCTCTATGTCTCTCTCTCTCTCAATCCCTAATTTCAATAATGTAAATCAAAGGAAAAGAGAGCATCAATTCCACAGTTAACAATCATTAAAAAGCTTTGAAACTTTAAATTCGAATTTGGGTTTTCAAAAATCATTATTTGTTTGGATTGGGTGTTGTTGCAAACAATTGGGAATATGGTTTGGAGTTTATATCTCAATTTTGAGGGTATTATGGTGAAGATTAGACTTGATTTTGCCTGAATTTCAGATTGAAACTCGACGAAGAAGAAGAAGACGTGATATGCACTATATTTACGAAATTGTAGTAAAATTATGTATAATATATAATTAGTTGTATGAAATTTATTTTTACTATGTATAAATCAGATGCAAAATATACAAAAGTCATATTGTATAAAATTTGTATTTAAGTTGTATGTTATTGTAGTTGTATTTAACTGGGTATAAATAATGTGTGAAAGTTGTAGATAAGTTGTAGATAAATTGTATAATATATAATTAGTTGTATGAAATTTATTTTTACTATGTATAAATCAGATACAAAATATACAAAAGACATATTGTATAAANTTGTATTTAACTGGGTATAAATAATGTGTGAAAGTTGTAGATAAGTTGTAGATAAATTGTATAATATATAATTAGTTGTATGAAATTTATTTTTACTATGTATAAATCAGATACAAAACATACAAAAGACATATTGTATAAAATTTATATTTAAGTTGTATGTTTTTGTTCCAAAGTTACTTCTCCTCTTCATCATATAAAATTTGTCTTTCCCTTTTATCAAAATTACCTTAAATTTGTCTTTCCCTAAAACCACCACTGCCACTCTTACCGGTGAAATTTAGACCACCAGCGATTACCTTCTTCTTTCCCTCGTCTTCTTCTTTCTTCCTCACATATATAAAACTCATTTCTTTCAGATAACCTACTTCTATAGCCATTGAAACACACACCTATTCATGAATGTGTTGAAGGTTTTATTGGGTATGCCATAATTAAAAGTTGAACAAGTTTGACAAGATTCATAGATCTCAGTTTTCTGAAATTTGTGGTATATAAATCTGCTAGAAATTAAACTTAAATTAACAATATAAAATGTGGTATAAAATAAGGCATATAGAATTGAGTACATTGGAATGATGAAGTTGGACGGCAGTGGGTAGCTTTTTAATCAAAAAATGGGGTAGTTTGCTGGTGGTGGCATCACGATGGTATATGGTATTTTCACATTGGGATTGGACGTTTAATGAAGGAGCCCAAAGGCAAGATGGATTGTATATATTTTGTAAACGAAATTTGTTTATGCCAGGTAATTAACTAAATATGGGAATTAAGGGTAATCAAGTTTCAAATAGTGTATAAGAATGAAAAAATCTCATATTTGTGTGTGTATGAAGACCTACCATTGTTGAGCTTGAAGCTCCTGAAATTGATTTCTTTTTAAGATTTATTGTTTCGATTTGGGTGCTATAAAAAATTGCTTATTAACCTTCGAGTAAGCTTCCCAAATTTGAATTTTTATGTGTGTTTGAATATCCACCATTATTGGCTTGAAGCTCAATTTTTATTTTTGAAGATTTCTTGTTTGATTCAAAGTGGGTATTATTAAATATTCCTTATAGTACCTTTTAGAAGTTCATACTGAAATTTGATCACATTTGAAGGTGATTTGAGGTGACTGAGATCGAATCTTTCAGCTGAAAATCGAAGAAGAACGCAGTTACCTAATGGTATACTGCTACGGTATGTAATATGATGTAGGAGTATATAGCTATATGGCAACAATATACTATAACTACAATAGTATATGATAATAATCGAAGAAGAACGCATCTATCTAACAGTATATTATTACAGTATACAATATATCATAGGAGTATATAGCTATAATGCAACTGTATACTATTATAGTATATAATATACTATAACGGTATATTATAATAATGTGCAATATACTGCAACAGTATGTTGTAATAGTATGCAATATACCATAATAGTATAATGTTGAATGAAGAACATAAAATATGTTGTACTATTATACAATATACTATAAATAGTATACTTCACCTGCTATTTGTTAAATCACCTGGGTGCTATTACGGAAAGCTAAAATCGTAGTGATAGTCTGAATTTTGTTGTTGATAATTCAAAAAACAAATATTATCCACCAATAAAGAAGCTTTGAAACTTTGACTGAGAATTAAAGCTTAATATAGTTATTTGGATGAGTATTATTAAAGCTTGTTAAAAATGCTTGTAAGGATTAATATTGAAGTTTAAGTTCATTTAGAATTGTTTTGAAGTGGGTTTGGTGGTTCCACAAAAGTTAAAAAATTAATAACCTTGATCAAAGAGATAATTGTAGAGCCTCTCAACAATTAGGTTGCAATTTCGAAGAGTCATTGGCCACGTAAAGCTTGATTCGCCTTTTTGATAGTAATGCCGAACATTCTTTTAACAAAGAAGTGTTTAAGTTAAGTGGAATTGGGGATGGGTAGGATCAAGTAAATAGTTTTGAATAGGTAGAAGGGGGTAAACATTTAAGATTGTGTGGGTAATTGTGAATTTATCCCTTGTTTTTAAACAAATAAATGGGAAAGATAGTTGTACCTTTGCCTTATTTCACTTTAAAATAAGTAATTTATTTATAACAATTACTTTATTATTAATTATCTTATAAATAATTGCTATATTATAATCCCACGTAACAAGTTAGTGAGCTTAGAGGCCGTTCAAAATATTAATTCCAACATAAAATGTCACATAAGATAATACACTTTTTTTTAGCAGCATAAAATAGCTACATAGTTATTATTTTGGTTGGAGGTATTTAATATTATAACTGCATGAAATAATACAGGAACTTATGTATTATTGTATACATGATATAATGAGTAATAAGAATATATGTAGTAGTATCTAAAAACAAGGATGCATTTTTAAAGTAGGTAATGTATATAACAATAGGTTATTTGGAATTCTCCGGGAGTCGTTCTGACTTTGGGTGTTGTAGGAGGATTAGAGTTGATGAAGTTGAGGATGCTATGCATAAGATGAGCAGGGGCAAAGCGACTGGGCCGAATGAAATCCCGGTGGAGTTTTGGAAGATGGCAAGGTGGGCTTGGAGTGACTCACCAGATTATTTAATGTCATTTTTAGAATGAAGAAGATGCCCAAAGAGTGGAGGTGGAGCACGATGGTTCCTGTATACAGGAATAAGGGTGATATCCAAAATTGCAATAATTATCGGGGTATCAAGCTGCTTAGCCATACTATGAAAGTCTGGGAGAGAGTGGTAGAGCTAAGGGCGAGAAGAAGTGTGACTATTTCCGAGAACCAATTTGGGTTTATGTCGGGCGTTAGATTACAGAATCCACCCACCTTATTAGGACATTGATGGGGTAGTATAAGGAGAGAAAGAAGGACTTGCATATGGTGTTCATCGACTTAGAAAAGGCGTACAATAAAGTTTTGAGGGAGGTTTTGTGGAGATGTTTGGAGGCTAGAGGTGTTCCTATTGCGTAAGTTAGATTGATTAAGGACATGTATGATAGAGTAAAGACTTGAGTGAGCACGATGGGGGGCACTCAACACATTTTTGTTTGCTCTGGTGATGGACGTACTAGCGCGCCATATCCGGGGGAAGGTGTCGTGGTGCATGCTATTTGCAGATGATATTGTATTGATTGACGAGACGGTATACAGTGTGAACGCGCAATTAGAGGTAAGGAGGCAGACCCTGGAATCTAAGGGTTTCAAGTTGAGCAAGACCAAGACAGAATACTTGGAGTGTAAGTTCAGCGACGAGACTCTAGAAAGGGAAGGGGGGGTGAGACTGGACTCGTATGCCATCCCTAGGAGAGGGAGTTTTAAGTACCTCGGGTCTATTATTAAGGGAAATGAGAAGATTGATGAAGATGTTGCACGTCGTATTAGGGCGGGATGGATGAAATGGAGACTCGCTTCCGATGTTTTGTGTGACAAGAAGGTGCCACCAAAACTTAAGGATAAGTTCTACAAAGTGGTGGTCAGACCAATGATGTTGTATGAGGCTGAGTGTTTGCCATTCAAGATTGCTCATGTCCAAAAGATGAAGGCAACAGAGATGAGGATGTTGAGATGGATGTGTGGGCACACCAGATTAGGTAGGATCAGAAATGAGGCTATCCGGGATAAGGTGGGGTGACCTCTATTGAGGACAAGATGCGGGAAGCGCGGCTTAGGTGGTTTGGTCATGTGAGGAGGAGGATCACAGACGCCCCGGTGAGGAGGTGTGAGATATTGACATTGGAGGTCCTACGGAGAGGTAGAGGTAGGCCAAAGAAGAGGTGGGGAGAGGTGATTAGACAAGACATGACGCAACTTCAGCTAACCGAGGACATGACCCTTGATAGGAAGGTATAAAGGTCGAGAATTAGGGTAGTAGAGTAGGTAGTGTAGAGTGTTCATAACATTAATATTGGCACACAATCTCGTAATCTATTGGTAGTAGGTTTTATGACTAACCGTTATTTTCTTTCATTGTTGATCATTTTACTGTCTTGTTGTGTTATTCTGCTTATATATGATTTTTTGATATTGTCTCTTCTTGCATATGTTTTCATTAATGTGGTACTTATACTATCCTGAGCCGAGGGTCTATTGGAAACAACTTTTCTATCCTCACAAGGTAGAGATAAGTATACATTTACACTACTCTTCCCAGACCTTATGGTGTGGGATAATATTAAATATATTGTTGTTGTTGTAATATATATATATATATAACAATCTTCATTACTAATTATATTGTATGACTCCCTTCATTATTTAATAACCACTTAAACAATCCGTACATTATAATGGTAACGTGATTTTGAAGTTTATTCTAACTCATTTGACTTAAGCATTTTGAGTGCTAGAATTGAAATAAATAAACAATTACACGTTTGTACTGTATAGACGTGTTGAAATTGAAAGTTAATAACTTTTCGCTGCCCCATATAAGATGTTTAAGTTGTATCGTACAAATGTATGCTCTAGAAAAATTATACTGATTTTGTTATAAATAATTATCTAACAGTGGATGTCCATAACTCATAAAAGAGTAATATCCACTACTCTTCTCCATTATCTCCATTAACCTCCCACTATTTTTTACCATTATGATTGTAACTCTCATACCTCCATAACCTCCCCGTGATCTTCCTCCATGATCTCAAATATTTAATGTCATGTTTATGACATTCTTTTGTATACCTCTATGTAATACTGTTAATAGAGGATGAAAAGTGATATTGTATACATTTGGAATAAATAGAAGAAATAAGAAAGTTCTCTCTTCATCTCTACATCTTTGATCTATTTTATTGTTTCATATTATTACTTTGAGATTAGTTTCTTAACACGTTATCAATACGAAACTCTAACCAAGTGGAAAAATAACTTATTTGACGATGGAACTATAAATGGCTGACAACCTTAAATCTTGACGATGGAACTATAAATGACCGACAACCTTAAATCAATTTGGTTGAGCCTGTGAAAATATGGGCATTTCATATGCCATATCAATGTTGTGTTTGCTTCTGTTATACAGGGAGTATAATTTTTCAGTTGCCATAAATTTTACAATTAACTTACGTTAATATTTAAGACTTGGTTTAATTTGTATTACTTAACAATTTAGTTCATTTGTGCAGATGTATACATATGGAGTACCTGTTTTCTAGTGACAAGCAAGAGCATATTACGATGTCTTGACATCATCTCCCATATGTACTGCTCAGACAGTTTGCAAGCTAAGATTACGAAACTGTTAACTATTGAAAAGGTTCCTAATTAATCTTAGAAAATAATAAGAATTTAAATTTATGTTGTGGTCAAAATAAATTTTGTATAACTAAGATAGTTTTATTCCCTTTGTATTTGATCATGTGGTTGTTCATGAAAAAGATCAATGTAAACTTTCATTAAAGTTCGGGCAAAAATAAATGATTATTAGAAAGTAGCATATAATGAAAGGCTCAAGGGTTAGTCCGATTACCATTGTATAAGGGTAAGACACTTGGTTTGAGTCCTGGTGCACTATGATGATAAGAGTTAGATTTTAGTTCCAACTCATTATGGCCCAACATGCCTTTATATGGGTAAGACATTGGGTTTGAGTCCCAATGCACCATATTGGTGATACAATGATGACTAATGAAATATAATGTTATTTCATGAAAAGGCATGAAGCTTGTCCCACTTGATTTGCTCCATTCTTGAAGTGAATGTGATAGTGGTGCATAATAAGTCTAAATGAAGACAAGTGGTTGACCAATAAACGTGGGTGTGCCAAAGACCAAAATAATATAGTTATCATTATGGTAAATGTAAAAAAGGATAACAATAAGGGTTCTCAAAATAACTCTTCAAAGGTGAAGGAATTGTGTATCAATATGGTCTGGAAATATGAGGCACACTTGTTGTTCATTTTTTGAAAGAATGCGACTTGTGACAAGCATTGCACATGCAGACTCATTCCTGAAAGTGAATGTGAAAATATACATGTGATATAAATTATGCATAAGAATGTGCTTATGCATTGTTGGATAAATACTATAACTCACATCTACTGGGAGGTTTGAGAGAAATAAAGATAATGAATTTTACAATGTGGTTACATGACTATGCCATTGGTCGCGTATATGTGGTACGCCAAAAATATTTTGCCATGTCTTATAAAAAGTTATTAAAGGCAAAATTATGCAATAAATGATTTTGCTTATGATGATTTTAACCATGACAATTACTATAAAATGATTTTCTCCGAAGTGGAGACATTCAATATGGATGGTGTGACAAAAGATCTTGTAATACAAAAGCAATTAAGAGCTCCGGAAGACTGATTTGTTACTACCCGGATAAATAAAATTGTTCATGACATTATAGTAAGTCTCAAAAGAAACTTTTTGAGTTTCAAACATATTAGTCAAAGTGGTTGGCATTTGAGGCTATAAATGAAAGGAATATTGAATATCTTCATATTACTATAATCATACCTGTTAAATATAAAAGGTTACCTGATTTTTCTTATATTTGTACTACACAAGAATAAGTATGATGATGAAATCACATGTCACAAGTAAACTAGAAGTTTGCTTAAACAAATATTAGTTGGCATGACCGGTTGGCCATCCCAGTTCAATTATGATGCGAAAATTAATTGAGAATTCACATTGAGATATATTGAAGAAATAGAAGGTTCTTCAAGTATTTTCCCCTATTGCTTATTCTCATGATATACCAGTTAAGGTTGGGATTTAATCCCTTAAAATCTGGAACGAATAAAAGGTGATATATACTTGGGCCCAGTCACCTGCCATGTAGACCGTTTACTATAATATGATTTTAAAATATGCATCTATTGTATGGTCACATGTGCATTTGTTGTCAACTTGCAGTGTGAATTTTGCAAGGTTGATTGCTCAAGTTATTAGAGCATAGTTCCAGAATATAAACTATGACAACTTATCTTGATAATGCTGGTTTAGTCCAACTTAGTTTATTAGAAATTGTATGCCTCCAATTATAGCTAAACCATTGGTTATGAGATGTATTGGTTAATATACATCAGCACTTGTATGCATCTAGTCAAGTTATGATAAATTCTCCCTATCACAATTGGTTCAGGGTCAGGAACCAAATAATTTTCATCTAGAAATATGGATGTTCTATACAATTTAATTGTTCTAGCACAATGCACAATGATGGGTCCCCAAAGAAAGTTGAGGATATGTGTTTGTGATCCCAGCATTAGGGGAGAAAATTGACAGCTGGAAAAGTAATCATGGAATGAATTATTATGAGTGTACCTAGATCCTTATACAAGAAAATGTGAACTTGAAGTTCAAGTGATAATTTATTTGTAAAATATTGCCAGACATATTTGCTGACCCAAAGCTAAATGTTATATTTCAGCTGCTAATGATCCAAATAGAATAAAGTCCATGATGGACATAGTATATGGAATGCATGAAGTGTAATAGACTAATCGGTTCCAAAGATAAAACTCGTTGAAGAGGAGAGGAGCAAATGATAAAGATGGTCATAGTAAGGAAGCAATTGCTCTGTAAGAGCATCATGACATAAAACTTTAGAAGACCTCATGGAAGAGGCTCAGGTACCTGAAAATAATGAGATCTCCATAAGTTATGTATTTATTATGTGATGATGGAACCGATGTAAAGGATCATCGATGATATTGTTGATATAATATAATGTTCGATATTATTAATATTGATTAGGATATTGAGCTTAAATCTGTCATGGACTTTGGACAGATACATGATTGGTCAATGAAAAATACGCAATCAAGATTGGCTTCACTGGGAAAACGTGAAGTTATGGACTGATAGTCCCAACACCTTAAAGTATAAAGCCAGTAGGGCGACACAAGATTTTATGTAAATGTCCTGGCGTTGATTATATGGAAACATGTTCCCTTCTGGTGGATACAGTTGCTTTCAGATTTTAGTCTGGCAATACTTGATAAATTTGATACGCGTATATAAAAATCATTGAAGGATTTAAACTGTTCTAAAGCATATTAAGGCTCCCAAGAAATTCATTAAATAAAGATTTAACAAATTCTTATGTGGATTAAAGAAATCATGGCGTACATGATTTATTTTTATGTCAATTGCAATTGATGCAGTATGTATCTTGCTAGAACCATGAGTATAACAATATGCTAGCGAGATATAGTTTAATTCCTATATAAAGATACATGAATACTATTAAGATTGCGTTGCAAAAGGAATCCTTGATATAGATTTGTTTATTCTAACAAATAGTGTCAAGATTTTGTTGGTTATGCAAATACAGGCATTTTATGAAGTTTGTTCTTCAAACAATCTATTTGTATATGAGAGTACTGCCATATTATTATTTCACAAGGCAGTCAATTGTTGATACTTATCAAAGTCATGTCAATATACCAGCAAATGATAAAGCAAGTGACTCAACACAAAATAGATGTGTGACTTTTCCTTGAAGAGGAGATTCCAATAATAATGAAGGCGATGATATTTGTTTATCTTAATTAAAATAAGGATATATTGAAGGAGACATAATAAATCATATATTTCATCAAAGTTCTTTGTCAGACACAATCTTCAACAGAATGATGAAATAGATGTTCAACAAATTCGTTCAAGTGATAATTTGGCGGAATAATTCACTAAGGCATTGACTGTCTCAACATTATAGATGTTGTCAAGCTTGGAACTCGTCGTCTCCGAAAAATAAAGTGATGTTTTCATCAGGGGAGGCAAATACGTGTTGTACTCTTTTTCCCTTAGCTAAGTGATAATAGGCTAGATTCACATAGTTAGCGTCTATTTATACTCCAACTTCATTATGCTTCACTGTCTTAGAAATGTTAAATGATGTTAAAATGGCTCTAATTGTGGATTTTATGCTTCTCAGGAGCAAAGTGTGCTTATGAGGACCTAGGATGGTGTTTGGAGCCAAATTGAAGGAGAAAGGCCCTTTGGAGTTTCTATCATGTGAAAAGAAGGAAGAAAATCGCTAAGGCAAACTACTAGTCCACTAGCGCGACCGTGCTAGTCCAGGTGTTTGAGGTAGAATGAAGCGCGACCTTAGCGCGCCCAATAGCACGACTGCGCTAGCCCAGCGATCAGAGGCAGTACACTTAGCCATTAGCGCGGTCGTGCTAGTCCAGTTCGCACACATTATCTTCAGGGGTAAAATTGGAAGATTGGGACAATTCCACTTAACCTATATAAGGTTCAACTCTCCTAAAAGAGAGGATTGTCAAGGCTTAAAGTCTTATTCAAGGCAAAGAGAGGCAAGAGGCAAGGAGGACAATTGGGCATCAAATCTCATCTTTCTTCCTTGTGTTTTTACCATTATTGATGAATTCTTATATTGTTGTTTTTAGCACAATTATGAGTAGCTAACTTATTTAGTCTAAGGTTTTGGTGGAACCTATTGAGGATGGATATCTTGTTATATTAATATAGTTTGCTTGGTTTTAATCTCTATTTGTTCAACTAAGTTCTTGTTGTAGTTGATTGAAGGGCTCTCAATTAGTTGTGCCTATTTAGTGTGTATCTACTCGGGAGAGAGCGCATATTTAGGTAGTTGTTGAATAATACTACTCCCAAAGTATATGAGGGATCCATAACCGAGGGTTTAAATGTTGGATTAGGGATAACAATACCTTGGGTGCAATCTAAAGTGAGCTATAATAAAAGATAGCTACCGTAACTCGGGAGAGTGCGTTTAGTAAATTGTCGTAATTACTCGGGAGAGATTTAAGGTAACAAGAGTGCTAATAATTGATAGAAATAATTAGGCCAAACTATATGAAATATACAATAAGGGGTTCCATCAACAGGGGAAACCATAAACTTAGATCTTTCTCGCATTTGTTTACAACCCAGCAATAGTTATATTCTAGTTTAATTAATTTCATTCAGTTTTAGTTAGTAGAAACACCAATAATTGATATTCATAATCTTTGTAAAGTTGATTACAAAGAATCGAGTGAGTCTAACAACGATAATTTATAGGTTAATTCCATGTGGGAGTCGACTCTGGGCGAAATACTCAGGTTATATTTGCAACGTCCGCTTAGTCTTTTTATAAGACATAGTTGGGTGTGATCAAACTTTGGCGTCGTTGATGGGGAATTAATGGTGTTATCAATTACAGTTGGAAGAAATACAAAATTCTTAAGTGTAGTCAATTTTCTTCAATTTTCATCTATACATTGAACTTTTAACGTTTGCTAACTTGGTTGTACATGTGCATACCTAGAAACTCATCGAATTGGTGAAGTATTTGAAGCCTTATCAGACCCCGAGAATTTTTCAAGGCCTTGAACCGGGCCAACCGGAAAAGCAAACAACAACCATCAATTGAATAACTTGAACCCGACATGGTAGATCTAAACAACATGAACAACAATGGGGACGACGTGGTAGAACCAGTTGCGCAGGTAGTGGCACCTCTTGTGCCAGAGGCGCCTTTATATGACTGGGCACAACCCACGACGGAGAATTTGGCCACCGCGATAGTAGTCCCTCAGATATATGCTGAGTCCTTTCAGATTACAAATAATATGCTGCACTTGCTACAAAACAAGGGACTATTTTCGAGGTCATACATTGAGGATCCCCAACAACATTTGAAGAATTTCCTGTCGATTTGCAAAACTCAAAGGCAGCCAAACGTCACTTAGGAAGCAATAAAAGTGTTGTTGTTTCCATTCTCAATGACAAGAGCAGTCCAGACCTGGATAAACTCGCTCCCCATTAATTCCATTACCACATGGGAGGAGTTAGTTAAGCAGTTCGTGAACAAATTCCATCCACCCAACAAGACAGCTCAATAAATTGATGAAATCTTGAGCTTCAGACAGAAGCCAACGGAAACATTGCAGGAAACATGGGAACGATTTAAAGGAATGTTGGTTATTTGTCTGCACCATGGTATTCCAGAGCAGATGTTGGAGCAGTGTTTCTATATGGGTCTGGCGGATAGTGTAAAGGCAAATGTAGATGCTTCAGATGGTGGAGCATTCTTGAGCAAAACATGGAGAGAAAGCCAGATCCTGCTTGATAAAATGGCGCAAAATTCAGGGTGGATAACCAGGAATGCACCCATTACTCCAGTAGTTCACTCAGTGGCCTTAGATCCACCCAATACTCTTGCTGAAAATATGGTCACCTTGATGACACAGATGAGCATACTCACCAAAAAGGTGGAAGAGTGAGGGCAAAAGCAGCATGTACATATTGTGGATACAACCAATGGGGGCTTATGCACATCTTGCATTAGTCAGCCACTTGGTAATCAGTGGAATGCTGAATGTGATCATCATCACTACCCTGAAAATATGAACTATGCGTCGAATTATGGGGGCCAGCGACAGGGTGGACAGAATTGGGGCCAACAAAATTAACCATACAGGCCAGTTCAACAGCAACACGACAATGGAAACATGGGAGCCATGCGATCTCATGGTAATATGGATCCTTATCAAAGGACACATGGGTACAATAATCAGAATCAACAACAGGCTTATCACCCCCTCAACAACAACATGGTGGGAGACAGGAAGATGGGTTTTCCAGACTTGAAGCAATGATGCAGCAGGTTGTTGGGTGAACTGCCAAAATAAGTGAGAGAGTAGATGAACATGAGTCAGCTATAAAAAACATTGAAGTGCAAATGGGTCAGATCTCAATGTCTTTGAATAATCGTCCTCTTGGGACATTGCCTGCAGACACTCAGGTAAATCCTAAAGATCAGGGTCCAAAGCAGCTGATGGCGGTGAGTCTACGAAATGGCAGGGACTTAGACTTGGAGCAGGAAAGAGCTCGAGAAAGCAGACAGGCTGAGACATTAGTACTAGTGCCCATTGAAATTGATGATTCAATAAAATTGACTGAGGTGATAGTGCAGCCTGCCCAGGGAGAACCCAGCACGCAAGTTGAGGCTGAGAAAGAAGATGAGACAGCCTAGGAACCGGTGATAGAGGTAGTGTTTGACAAAGAAAAATTCCAAATCACTAGGAAGAAGAGACCTCCAACACCATTCCCACAGAGGCTGGCCAAGTACCAGAAAGATGAGCAGTATAAAAAGTTCTTGGATATGTTGAAACAAATACAAGTAAATATTCCTTTGATTGGTGCTCTAAAAGAGATGCCTGGTTATTCCGAAATGATGAAGGACTTGATGTCCCGAAAATTTGACTTCCAAGACTTGGCCACAGTGACTCTTACTCAGACCTGCAGTGCCGTTGTGACCCGACCAATTGCGGAAAAACTATCTAATCCAGGGAGTTTCACCATTCCCTGCACTATTGGTAACTTTGCCTTTGCCAAGGCACTTTGTGATTTAGGGGCCAGCATTAATCTTATGCCCCTGGCCATCTACAAGAGGTTGGGATTGTGGAGCTAGACCGACCTTTATGTTGTTGCAGCTGGTAGACAGGACGGTAAAAAGACCGTCATGCACTCTTGATGACGTATTAGTGCAGGTAGGGAAGTTTGTGTTCCTTGCAGATTTTGTGATACTGGACTGCAGAGTGGATGAGGAGATTCCCATAATTTTGGGAAGGCCATTCTTGGCTACAGGGCGAGCCCTCATTGATTGTGAAACTGGGGAGCTCACGATGAGGTTGAACGACGAGGAAATCACATTCAATGTGCAGAAATCCATGAGGCGACCAAGTGAATTCGCCAATTGTTCTCTTATTGATGTCGTGGATGTGATACTGGAGGAAGATGATGAGTCCTTGACTATTGAGGACCCCTTTTCTGCATGTTTGATGAATTTGGATGCGGTAAATGGGGAGGACTTGGCAGAATGGGTGTTGGCTCTTGAGGGCAAAGACGTGTGGCTGAGGTCACTGGAATTTGAGCCCCTACACTTAAAAAAGAGAGAGACTCCGCCAGAAAAGTCGTCGGTTGAAGAACCACCAAAGCTGGAATTGAAGCCATTGCCAGCCCATCTCAGGTACGTGTTTCTAGGACCCAACTCTACTTTACCTGTTATTATCTCATCCAGTTTGTTAGATGTGTAGGAAAAACAGCTCTTACAGGTACTCACTGAGTGTAAGACTGTCATTGGGTGGACCATGGGAGACATAAAAAGGATCATCCCGGCATACTGTATGCACAAAATTCTGCTGGAAGAGGGGCACAAACCTTCCAGGGAACACCAAAGGCGACTGAACCCAAACATGAAGGAAGTGGTGAAGAAGGAAATTATAAAGTGGTTGGATGCGGGAATAATTTTCCCTATCTATGACAGCAATTGGGTTAGCCCGGTGCAATGTGTTCCTAAGAAGGATGGCATGGCGATTGTAAAAAATGACAACAATGAGCTGATATCTACAAGAACTGTCACGGGCTGGATAATTTGCATGGACTACAGAAAGTTGAATCTAGCCACCCGGAAAGATCACTTCCCATTTCCCTTCATCGATCAGATGCTCGACAGACTGGCAGGGAGGTCTCACTTTTGTTTTCTGGATGGGTACTCGGCATACAACCAAATTTCCATTGCCCCGGAAGACAGATAAAATACCTCATTCACATGTCCCTATGGGATTTTTTCCTTCAGAAGGATGCCCTTTGGCTTATGCAATGCACCCACCACATTTCAAAGGTGCATGATTGCCATATTCACTGACACGGTCGAGGATATAATGGAGGTGTTCATGGATAATTTCTCAGTGGTGGGAAATTCATTCGATAAGTGCCTAGAAAATCTGACCCGAGTGCTGAAGCGGGTATTGAGACGAACCTTGTGCTTAATTGGGAGAAGTTCCATTTCATGGTAC
This sequence comes from Nicotiana knightiana, assembly GCA_005239525.1. Lineage (NCBI taxonomy): Eukaryota > Viridiplantae > Streptophyta > Magnoliopsida > Solanales > Solanaceae > Nicotiana > Nicotiana knightiana. Next base: position 69,645 of record ML391524.1, read on the forward strand.
AAGAGGGGATAGTCTTGGGGCACTTGGTGTCAAGCAACGGAATTGAGGTGGATCGTGCTAAAGTTTATGTTATAGCAAAGCTCCCACCTCCAACATCGGTTAAAGCAATAATGAGCTTCCTTGGGCATGTCGGGTTTTACCGGCGTTTAATCAGAGACTTCTCCAAAATCGCCAACCCCCTGTGTAAGTTGCTCGAAAAAGATAACCTTTTTGTGTTTTCTAATGATTGCAGGGTAGCTTTTGAGGAGCTGAAAAAGAGGTTAGTCACGACACCAATCATTGTTGCCCCCGACTGAGAGCAACCATTCGAGCTCATGTGTGATGCCAGTGACTACGTAGTGGGAGCAGTGCTGGGACAACAGAAGGAAAAGATAATGCACCCATTTATTACACGAGTAGGACATTTATTGGAGCTCAGCTGAACTACACTGTGACCGAAAAAGAGATGATGGCAGTGGTGTTTGCTTTCGACAAGTTCAGATCATACCTGATCGGCTCTAAGGTGATTGTTTACACTGACCATGTTGCCCTCATGTATTTCATTGAGAAGAAGGAATCCAATCCGCGCTTGATTCGTTGGGTTCTGCTACTGCAATTAGATCTAGAGATCTGTGACCGTAAGGGAACGGAGAATCAAGTCGCGGATCATCTGTCGCGACTTGAATGAGCTGAAAATGCAGCGGAAGCAAAGGATATTCTAGAAACCTTTCCAGACAAGCAACTACTCACCACAAGCATGGATGAAGTGCCATGGTATGAAAACATTGCAAATTACCTGGCAAGTGGTATAGAGCCCTATGAACTCTCATCTGTTCAAAAGAAAAAGTTTTATCGTGACTGCCGCAAATATTATTGGGATGAACCTTACCTGGTTAGAATTTGTATTGACAATATGACTCGGAGGTGCGTCCCCGAGATAGAGCAATTTTCTGTTTTGCAGGCATGTCATACATCAGCCTATGAAGGGCATTTTGGAGGAGTCAGAACAACGGCTAAAGTTCTAGAGGCCAGATTCTACTGACCAACTGTGTTCAAAGATGCACACCAATAGGTGAAGGGCTGTGATGAATGTTAAAGGATGGGGAACATATCCAGTCGTCATGAGATGCCCATGAACCCGATTCAATAGGTTGAGGTGTTTGATGTATGGGGGATTGACTTCATAGGTCCCTTTGTCAGCTCCTATGGAAATAAGTACATACTTGTTGCTGTAGACTATGTGTCCAAATGGGTGGAAGTTGCAACACTCCCCACCAATGATGCACGAGTGGTGGTGGGGTTCTTGAAGAAGAATATATTTACCCGCTTTGGGATCCCAAGGGCCATCATCAGTGACGAAGGCACCCATTTCTGCAATCGTTCCTTCGAGAAGCTGTTAGCAAAGTACGATGTGCGCCACAAGGTGGAAACCCCATATCACCCTCAGACAAGTGGACAGGTTGAGGTGTCAAATCGAGAAATAAAGAGTGTGCTGACGAAAAATGTGAATTCCACAAGAGCTGATTGGGCGAAAAAGATAGATGACGCACTCTGGGCCTACATAACTGCATTCAAAATGCCAATTGGTATGTCACCGTACAAGTTGGTGTTCGGAAAGGCCATTCACCTGCCGGTAGAACTGGAACATCGAGCTTGGTGGGGCACTGATACATTTAAATATGGATCTTGATGCCGCGGTTACAAGTCGAGTCACCGAACTACATGAACTAGATGAATTCAAGCATCTTGCCTTTGAAATCACGAGGATGTACAAGGAAAGAATGAATAGGTTACACGATAAGAACATTATGGCTCGAAACTTCAAATCCGGAGATATGGTGCTGCTCTATAACTCAAGATTGAGACTATTTCCGGGTAAACTCAAGTCCCGATGGTCTGGACCATTTGGTGAACAAGGAAGTGTCTGTGATGTATCTTACTGAACCTCAGAGATCGAGCGAGCCTTAAATGCGCTCATTCTGCGTTGTGCCGCGACGTTAAATCAAGCGCTTCATGGGAGGCAACCCATTGATTTGTTGTAATTGTCGTGCCAAGACATTAACAAGGCGCTGGTTGGGAGGCAACCCGATGTGTAATATTTATAGTATAGGGGATGAGTAGTTGAATTATTGTAAGTACTAACATATGCAGGTGTGCGTGGGCGAGGGTAGACTCAAGCCACTCCAAGGAAAAAGTCAGAAGAAAAAAAAGTGAAGTATTTTGAGGCCTGGGGTAGCGCGACCGCGCTACTGAGCGCGCTAATGGCCTATTACAGTATCTCGTCTCGACGCGCTAATGGCCACGCATATGGCCAACTTTTCTGTCTGCACTAGCACGGTCGCGCTATGGGCGCGCTACTGACCGCGCTAGTCCCGTCGCGGACCAGGTAAGTTTTGTATTATTTATTTTTTTCATTAGTTTATTTGGCCTTTAATTTTTTTAATTACCCAAACCTAACCCACTTCCCCCACGTCTCCCACACCCACTTCTCCTAAAACCTNACGCCCCAAATCTCTTGCTCACTCCAACCATAACCCAATTCTCCACTTCTCACTCCTTTAACACACAATGTATGTGTTTTCTTTACTAATTTTTTTTATTTTTGTAGTTCTTTTTTCTTTTTCTTTTTCTTTTTCCATTGTTGAAAGTAGTAGTTTTTCTTCTTGTTTAGTAGAAGTAATTGGTAGTGTATGTGTAGTACTTGTGGGTGATGGTATTTGGGGGTGTTTTATACCTTGATTTAGTTGGCTGAAATTTGGGAAATTGTGATGGTGATTGGAGTTTCAACTGGATTAGTTGGGGGCTCCGGTGAATAATGACCACCAAATGTTTGTGTAAATGCCCCACTGAAGGGAAATTATTGTGATCAATTGTAAGGTGAAGTCTGAGTAACCACAGTTAGGTCACCTCGTTGTGCTGTGCTAATAATGTCCTTATTGTAGGTACAATGGCACACTCTCGGAAGCGTCAAGCCACCGGATCTTCCTTCGGCAGAAAAGAAAGTTCTTCCTCTGGTAGGTAAGTCTTGACCTCTATATAGAGTAAATTGAGGAAGTATGAACATTGAACGACACGTGAGAGTCGACTCTTGAGGCATGGATGTTACATTGCTAGATACAACTCTTGTAATATGTTCGTGGTGTGACACGTTAGGGAAATTCTTAGTGAAAGGACCTTTGTAGAGTAGGGTGGATTTCTAGAGGACTACCAATGATTTAAGTGTGGGGTATTGATAATAGGCTAGATTAACGTAGTTTGCGTCTATTTATACTATAACTTCATTATGCTTCACATTCTTAGGAATGTTAAATGATGTTAAAATAACTCTAATTGTGGATTTTATGCTTCACAAGAGCAACGTGTGCTTATGAGGACCTAGGATGGTGTTTGGAGTCAAATTGAAGGATAAAGGCCTTTGGAGTTTCTAGCGTGTGAAAAGAAGGAAGAAAATCGCTAAGGCAGACTACTAGTCCACTAGCGCGGCCATAGCGCGGCCACTAGCGCGTCCGCGCTAGTCCAGGTGTTTGAGGCAGAATGAAGTCCCATTAGCGCGGCCTTAGCGCGCCCAGTAGCGCGACCGCGCTAGCCCAACGATCAGAGGAAGTACACTTAGCCATTAGCGCCGCCAGTAGCACATTCACTAGCGCGGCCGCGCTAGTCCAGTTCGTACACGTTATCTTCAGGGGTAAAATTGGAAGCTTGGGACAACTCCACTTAACCTATATAAGGTTCAACTCGCCCAAAAGAGAGGATTATCAAGGTTTAAAGTCTTATTCAAGGAAAAGAGAGGCAAGGAGGACAATTGCTCATCAAATCTCATCTTTCTTCCTTGTGTTTTTACCATTATTGATGAATTCTTCTATTGTTATTTTTAACACAATTATGAGTAGCTAACTTATTTAGTCTAAGGTTTTGGTAGAACCTGTTGAGGATGAATATCTTGTTATATTAATATAGTTTTTTTGGTTTTAATCTCTATTTGTTCAACTAAGTTCTTGTTGTAGTTGATTGAAGAACCCTCAATTAGCTGTGCTTATTTAATGTGTATCTACTGAGGAGAGTGCATATTTAGGTAGTTATTGAAAAACACCACTCCCAAAGTATAAGAGGGATCCATAACCGAGGGTTTAAAGGTTAGATTAGGGATAACGATACCTTGGGTGCAATCTAAAGTGAGCTATAATAAAAGATAGCTAGCGTAACTCGGGAGAGTGCGTCTAGTAAATTGTGATAATTACTCGGGAGAGATTTATGGTAACAAGAGTGCTCATGATTGATAGAGATAATTATGCCAAACTATATGAAATATACAAGAAGGGATTTCATCAACAGGGGAAACCATAACCTTAGATCTTTCTCGCATTTGTTTACAACCCAACAATAGTTATATTCTAGTTTAAATAATTTCATTCAGTTTTAGTTAGTAGAAACACCAACAATTAATATTCATAATCTTTGAGAAATTGATTACGAAGAATCGAGTGAGTCTAATAATGATAATTGATAGGTTAATACCCTGTGGGAGTCGACTCTGGACGAAATACTCAGATTATATTTGCAACGTCATTTTAGTCTTTTTATAAGACATAGTTGGGCGTGATCACTAAGATTTTATCCCACTGAGTTTTCCTGGCAAGGTTTTTAACGAGGCAGCAAATAATGTGTATTACATGATATGTATACTCTTTTTCATTCACTAAGATTTTTTCCCACAGAGTTTTTTCTTAGTAAGGTTTTAATGAGGCACATTATCTATGGACATCCAAGGGGGAGTGTTATAAATAATTATCTAATGGTGGATGTCCATAACTCATAAAAGAGTAATACCCACTACTCTTCTCTATTATCTCCATTAACCTCCCACTATTTCTTACCATTATGATTGTAACTCCCATACCGCCATGATCTCAAATGTTTAATGTCATGTTTATGACATTCTTTTGTATACCTCTATGTAATATTATAAATAGAGGATGAGAAGTGATATTGTATACACTTGGAATAAATAGAAGAAATAAGAAAGTTCCCTCTTCCTCTATACATCTTTGGTCTATTTTATTGTTTTATATTATTACTTTGAGCTTAATTTCTTATCAGATTTTTATATGTTAAAAATTCATGTTTTATTTATCAAAAACTTATCTAAGATTGAAGAGCCCAACGTACGATTTACAAAATTAGATTTGAGCTTCAAACTTGATATTCAAGTCTTATTAGCATTTTCTTGATTGACATGGTAATCATCAACCCAAGCTAAACATAAAGAAATGTTAATTTTGTTCTTATATTACTTCATTCATTCAAACAGAATGTGCACATTCACTAGTTATCCAGGACAAAATTATGTTTTTAAGAAAATAAATCTTAAAATTACTCAATCTCAAAAAATAGTTTATAAGGTGATCAAATCCTCAAAATTATATACAGTCTAACTCAAATACTATATTATGAAAATGAACCTCAAGCCTAACTAAGCTATTCTTAACAGCTTAGACTCTGATGCGACTAGGCTAATTATTCATCAATCCGTTTGGATGTCAAATTTTGGGGGTTAATTTCTTGAATTGTCACTCAATTTTTACTTTATTGCACCAAAATTTCTTAACTCTTTTTTTATATAATGAACAAAATCATTATACTATTCTTTCAACCAAAAATTCACTCTAACTTTGTATATCACATAAAGTTACTAGGTGGAAACAAAGTAGACACTTGCTAAGATACTTATGCAAAGTTGAATGACTTTTTGGTAACAAAAAAATATTCTGATTTTTATGACACTTAGGTAAAATTGAGCAACTTTTTCTTTACAAAAAATAATCCAATAACTTTGATATAATAAAGTAAAAAATTAAAGTGATCATCCATAAAATTACCTCTATTTGTTATTGACTCCACATGCTTTACATTTAGACAAAAAAAATTACTACTCAAGGCGTAATATTAATTTACTACACACTCACAAAAAAAAATCAGGACACAAATATCCATGAGTTTAAAAAGAACAGCCCAGTGCTCTAAAAACTAAAAATATCCATGAGTTTAAAACTAAAAATTTCTCCTTTCTTTAGAAGTGCATTTGAAGTTACACCAGAAATGTAGCTTGTTTTCCCATAAATAAAGCAGTTAGAGTGCCACAACAGTCAACACAATCAAGACATTGGAACAAGCAGATAGGAAAAAGCTAAAAAGCTGAATATAGTGGAAATTGAGAAAGAACATGATAACCAACGAAGGCATGAAGGAAGCAAAACGAGGGACCATACGTACATAGACTATAAAAAAGGGCAATTCGGTGCACAAAGCATCTCGCGTTCACACAGTGCCGAGAAAAGGGCCGTACCCGAAGGAGATGTCTACCCTGACGCAAGCATCAATGGCTGATTTCACGGCTCGAACCAGTCACACCTCCTTTTCCCACTACCCTCGGGTTAACGAAGGGTAATAAGGGAGTTTTTCCAATTAAAGTGACATTATTCGGTTTTTGGGACTTATTATTTATTTTAGAGTCGCCACCCGGATTTTTGACGATGCTCCGGGACACCGTGTTATTTTAAAAAATCCCAAACCGAGGAAATTTTGACTCTGTTTTAATTTGTCTGCGACCAGAAATCCGAGTAAGGAATTCTGTTAACCCGGGAGAAGGTGTTGGGCATTTCCGAGTTCCGTGGTTCTAGCACGGTCGCTTAACTATTAATATTTGGCCTAATTATCTTATTATTTACATATTTTAAACCTATTGTGCTTTTTAGCCTTTTTCACTTTTTAGCCGCTTGAAGACGGGGACATGAGTTGTCGCACCCGAGTGTAGATTATGTATTCAAGACTATGGTCATGACGGTTTTATAGTGCCTATTTGAGGCGATGTTTGATTATTCTTTATGTTTTCTATTTGAAGGAGTACTTTAGTTTTAAGATAGATTAGGACGTTATGGATTTATCTTGGACAAGTTACGATGGCGTACACTTGTTGTTTTTGAGCCCATGGAAAACATGTCACATGAAACGCACCCGTGGTTGCTATGTGCGTGTTTATTAGTTGTTTAGAGTTTGAGGGTCGGGGGCACGAGTTGCCACTCCCGAGTGTAGATTTATGGTAATTTTGGTACTTCCTATTGAATCTCAAACTAAAAGAAGTATTTTTCTGTCTAGATCAAATTTTCTAGCCTAAAGGACAAGATTTTTGGGCTATGACCATATTTTAGCCCAATTTGTTTCAACTCTTTGGCCAATCCTAATTGTGGCTAGTTTTGATAGGATTCGAATTTGAACAGTCTGAATAACCAGGAGCAGATATGTTAACACGTTTATCATTTGCATTGTAATAAAAGGCAGATTTGAGTTGCAAATACAATGGATCAGATTCCTTTACCGTTCGACCTATATGCCATACATGAGTACTTATATACTACTTACGGATACAATGTAGACCTTGTAACCTCGTTTCCGTGAAGGAACGACTTTTGCAAAAGAAGAAGAAGAAGAAGAAGAAGAAGAAGAAGAAGAAGAAGAAGAAGAAGAAGAAGAAGATTCCAATTCAAGAAATTTCATTAAGAAAAGATGAGTTAATACATACCTTTTAAGAGAGAAACAACAAAGAGACTTGACCAAATAAAGGTCAAGTAGGAACAATAACAGCAAGAAGGAAGAGAGATCAGCAACAGCAAACAGAAAACCCAAAGAAAACCAAACAATCCAGCAAGAATAAACCCAGAAATCTTGAGTGTGAATGTTTGAAGGAAGAACTTTGAGAAACCCAAAATTCAGAAAAGGAGAAAATACCAACTGAACTAGGCCATCTACTTATGAACTTGTTTTCCAAAAGGAAATCAGATTTTTTCTAATAGTATTCTTATTTTCAAAACCTTTTAAGTGGAGACAGTATTTCTGAAAATGGGAAGGATTCTTTATCCCAGCAGCTCAAAAGTGTAAAAAAAAATCCCCCTTCTCTAAAAGGAGGGTCTATTTATAGGATATTTGGGAATGGGATATTCTTCTGAATATTCCCTATCCAATACTTAAAAATAGTACCAAAATAGTACATAGGGCAGTTGTCACCCTTATCTTTTGGACAACTGCCCCTATTCTAGAACATTCTTACCTATTAAAAGACCATTTTACCCTTAAATTCCCAAGTCTACATTACCTATTGTACCCCTTGGAGTCCCTGAATTTACCATTGGGTAATCAAGGTTATACTCACTTGGGTTATTATTTAAAGTTTGGTTAGTTAACCCTAGTTATGTAATTAGTTTAGCTATTAGTTATTCTTAACTATGGTTGAGTCAAACTAGTTGAAAGTTAATTGATTAAGTGCCTAGAGTTGATTAGTCATTGATTAAATTATATTAATTAGTTCAAAGTCCTTAGACTTAGGTTAATTGATTTTACAAATTACTTTGGTTAACCCTAATTGATTATCTTAATTAGGAATTAGGTTAATTGGCCCATTTCAGTTCGATTAGACTTAACTAATTAACTATCAACTTAGGCAATCTAAGAATTTAGTCACCTTTATTGGTTGAAATATCAGCCTAATTACTCAAATAGGCTATTAGGCAACTAAACATTGTAGTTGCCTAACATTAAACTAGAGATTAACTTTCACCTAATTAATGACCCAAGCCTCGGAGTAATTTAACCTATTAGGATCAAAGTTTTATTAATGAAACAGTAGGTTAGGGAAAACTAACTATCAAAGAACTCTAGACAATCTATATGCATATCAAAACGAACTAATTGACCAAACGAATTCATAGCCAAACAAACTCATAAGAAAGCAGCTTATCAGTCATGATATTCAAAAGGAATCAGACCAAGAACAAATATATGACTGTCATGGAAATATATGAATCTTAAATCTAAAACAAATTATTCGGCTACCTAATCAAGCACATAGACAGAATCAATTAACTAAACGGATCAAGGAAAAATAAATGAGCATACATATGAAACAGTGACAAAACCTAGGTTAGTTACTAACGGATTAAGCATGAAATACATCCAGGTTTTTGGATTAATCAAGGAAAAAGAGCATGTAAACAAATATGAGAGATCTGGGACAGAATAAAAGAAGAAGAAGAAAAAAAGGAAGAAGCTAATCTAAACAGGGATGCAGTAATACAACAATGATTAGGCGTGTTCATATAATAATCGGGAAAGAAGCAGATAGAAAGGAAAATGGGAATACTACGACGACTTTCCGGAGTTTGGCCGGACCCTGGAGACCTTCAAAAGTGACCCTTACTCACATGAATCGACGGCTCTTGTCAAGAGACATCGACTCATATGAGTTTGAGTCATATAGCCGCTTGGAGTTGTCATTAGCACGATTTAGGGTTCCGCTAGTTTCAGATCTGAAATTACTCATAACTGGGCGATTTTTTTTTGTGAAAATCAATGTTGGGACAGGATTGAGGAGGCCGTAGGGATCACCTGGTGAAGATTTGGTGGTTTTTAGAGAAGCTCCGCCACCGGAGGCGATTTCTGGCGGGCGGAGGGTGCCAGCTAGGGTTTGTGGTTTAGAGAGATGAGAGAGAGACGGACAGGGGGTGGTGTGAGGATTTGGTGAATGAGGAGGTGGGGTGTGGTTTGGACATATATATAGTTTAGGGATCGGATAGTTCTCAGTCGTTGGATCTGGAAAGATCAACGGCTGAGATTGACACCTCTTAAACAGTGTCGTTTGGACTAAGTGGGGGTCAGGCCGGGTTGAGGGATTTATTGGGTTGGATAGGTTGAGTTTATAGGGATTGGGCCTGGGTATTTCTTTGCCCAGGTCCGATTTTGACTTCCTTGACTAATTAAACTAATTAATCTAATTAAGTTAAAATCTAATTTAATCCAAAAAATATAGTAATTAATTTAGACCTTACTTTTCATCTATTTACAGATTAATCAAGAATAAAAAGACCAATTTTATATTCCTAATTAATCTATAATTTAATGAATAAAAATGATTAGTTTTAGTAATTAGTTATTAAAACTACATTACATTAAATAACCATCACTCGTATATTATTTAGTTAATTATAACTGTATAATTCTTTGATAATAATGATGCAATTTGGAACAAATTTTAAAAAATGAATTATGGATATGCCAAAAAATACAAATCTTTCACAATTAATCACTGAAAATCAACAAAAATTCATAAAATCAATTGATTTATTGAGATTTTTATAGGACGATATGGTGAGTAAAAATCACATGCTCACAGCTGCCCCTCTTTGCTCGGAAACGCGAAGAGTTTTAGGGCAAAGACAAAGTGAGCAGCAATAAACGACTTTTACCTATTCATATGTTCCATTGTGAAGCGTTTTTGAAAAGTTTTACCGAACCCTGCTTCAAGGTTGCCTACATATCCTTGGTTGTAAAGGAATCAGGTCAGTGTAGTTCGGGAAGTTTTAGTAGCTGGGACTATCGAGTAACTGTGGTTTTACAGCGGTTGCTTCTGTTACTGCTACTGATCTCCTTATTACACCCAAGTACAAAACGAAGGACTAACTAAAACCTATTAGCTGCTAAATTACAAGATTTCTATCTAGGACTGGGTCTTGAGTCTTGATCTTTTGCTGACTCTGACCTGGTTCCTGACACTTTTTAGTCGTAGGTGTTGGTTTTGTATTGTCGTTCCTCGGAGGTCGTCCGCCACTGGTAGGCGATTTTCGGTGGGCGGAACACGGTAGGAATACTAGGCGGCTAGGGTTTCTTTAGAGAGAAGAGAGAGAGAGAGACGGACGAAGGGGAGGGGGGTTAGACTTTCTAAGTGAATGGTNGGACATTTATATATTTAGGGATTGGGTAGTTCTCAGCCGTTGGATCTGGAAAGATCAACGGCTGAGATTTAACACCTCTTAAACGGTGTCGTTTTGGGTACTGGGTTTGGGCAGGCCGGGTAAGGGGATTGGGCTGGAGTGTATTGTGTATAGAGAAGGGGTTTGGTCCTGGGTAGTTTTGGCCCAGATCTGATTTTAATCCCCTTTAATTAACTAAACCAATTAAATTAATTAAATTCAAATCTAATTTAACCCAAGGAATGTAGTAATTAATTTAAACCTTATTTATTTACAGATTAATCAAGAATAACACGACCAATTCTATATTCCTAATTAAATCCATGATTTATCGAATAAAAGATGATTAGTTTTTAATAATTAATTATTAAAACTACAATACGTAAAGTAATCATCATTCGTCTATTATTTAGTTAACTATAACTTTATAATTCCTTGATAATAATGATGCGCCTAATTTTCGCAAGTTTAAATAATTTTAAAGGATGAATTATGAATATGCAATGCAAAATAAATTCACAATTAACACTAAAATTCAACAAAAA
>ML391524.1:81116-93272 GCA_005239525.1 Nicotiana knightiana
ATAAACGACTTTTACTTATTCATATGTTCCATTGTGAAGCGTTTTTTAAAAGTTTGACCGAACCCTGCTTCAAGGTTGCCTACATATCCTTGGCTATAAAGGAATCAGGTCAGTATAGTTCTGGAAGTTTTGGTAGCTGGGACTACCGAGTAACTGTGGTTTCACTGCGGTTGCTGCTGTTACTGCTGCTAATATCCTTATCACACCTAAGTACAAAACGGAGGACTAACTAAAACCTATCAGCTGCTAAATTACAAGATTCCTCTCTAGGACTTGGTCTTGAGCCTTGATCTTTTGCCGATTCTGACCTGGATCCTGATGCTTGTTAGTCGTAGATGCTAGTTTTGTCTTGTGGTTCCTCGGATTAAAGCAGGACATACTGGACGGATGACTTCAATCTCGTCCTGAATAGTCCACATCCTCCCCGTTTGTGCACTTTTGGATTCAATCTTCTCTTTCTTCTTTTTGTTTTGTTATTTTGTATCGAAAATTCTTCTTTTGGTCATCTTGAGTTCCAATGTTCTAGAAACGTAATCTGCACGAAATCAAAACAAACGAACGAAATTTTCTGCCCCAGTTTTCACTAGGAAAATTTCTTGAGTTATAGTAATAAAATCTATGCTATTTTATTATTGAAAGCAATAAAAGGTCGAGAATTGTGTACCCGGAGTGAATGCCGACTAGGGGGGTGGATACCCTATGCCTGAAAGGTGAAATCAACTAGGGATTGGAGACCCTATGTTGGAAAATATTGACAGCTAGTATTGTCGTCAAGAAGAGATCACCAGGTCATGCCGGTGTCTGGGGAAGGATCAACAGGTTACGTTGTTGTCACAAAAGAAATCACTGGGTTATGCCAATGTCTGGAGGCAATCAACAGGTTATGCTGTTGTCAGGAAGATCACCAGGTTATGCCGGTGTCTGGGGAAAAGAGATCACTGGGGTTATGCTAGTGTCTGGAGAAGAAACGGTCACCGGGTTATGCTGGTGTCTGGAAAGGTCAACAGGTTATGCTGTTGCCTGAAAATAGAGATCACTGGGTTATGCCAGTGTCTGAAGATGATCAATAGGTTATGTTATTGTCAGGGAGATCGCCAGGTTATGCTGGTGTCTGGAAAGGTCAACAGGTTATGTTGTTGCCTGAAATAGAGATCACTGGGTTATGCCAGTGTCTGAAGATGATCAATAGGTTATGTTATTGTCAGGGAGATCGCCAGGTTATGCTGGTGTCTGGAAAGGTCAACAGGTTATGTTGTTGCCTGAAATAGAGATCACTGGGTTATGCCAGCGTCTGAAGATGATCAACAGGTTATGTTGTTGTCAGGGAGATTGCCAGGTTATGTTGGTGTCTGTAAAGGTCAACAGGTTATGCTGTTGCCTGAAATAGAGATCACTGGGTTATGCCAGTGTCTGAAGATGATCAACAAGTTATGCTGTTGTCAGGAAGATCGCCAAGTTATGTTGGTGTCTGAAAAGGTCAGCAGGTTATGTTGTTGCCTGAAATAGAGATCACTGGGTTATGCCAGTGTCTGAAGATGATCAACAGGTTATGCTGTTGTCAGGAAGATCGCCGGGTTATGCCGGTGTCTGGAGAGGTCAACAGGTTATGCTGTTGCCTGGGGAAAAGAGATCACTGGGGTTACGCCGGTGTCTGAAGATGATCAAAAGGTTATGTTGTTGTCAGGGAGATCGCCAGGTTATGCTGGTGTCTGGGGAGGTCAACAGGTTATGTTGTTGCCTGGGGAAAAAAGATCACTGGGGTTACGCTAGTGTTTGAAGATGATCAACAGGTTATGCTGTTGTCAGGGAGATCACCAGGTTATGCTGGTGTCTGGAAAGGTCAACATGTTATGTTGTTGCCTGGGGAAAAGAGATCACTGGGGTTACGCCAGTGTCTGAAGATGATCAACAGGTTATGCTGTTGTCTGCTTGGGTACGGGACCCTACGTTGGCATCAACTGAGGACTGGGATGTCCTTGGTTGGAAAATGTTTGGCTAGGGGTTGAGGACCCTATGCTACTTTAGGGTTGCATCACATTCAACTTCATTTCTTCTCTTTTTTATATATATGCGGGAAAAGATTTTTTGGAGGAAACTTCCTTTTCTTTGAGTCAATGCTGCAGAGCTCCTTCCGGCCCTTGCGCAGTTCCTTTTGATTGCACCTGTTTTCTACATGGTTTCTTTTGCACCTGTTTCCTATTTTCAAACAAAGAACGATTTGTTAGTTTGAAACAGTGGTTGGTTTTGCGGCCTTGATTTTCAACTGCTTGATCTCAGTTCTTTTGATGGAGATCTCAACCCCTTGCTTGCTTGTTTGCTTGCTGGGGAATGGGTTTCATCTCTAATCCCGAGGACCTTGGCTTCCAGGATTTTACCATGGCGATCGGTCACGGGGGACCCAACATTTTATTTTCTTTTTGCCTTTGTAGGCTTTTCACTTGCTTTTCTTTTGGATTTCCAGAGTATCAGGGTGGGGGGGAGTTTGGCCTCTCAAATCCTGCCGCGACGGTTGGTCGTGTGGGACTTAACCTTTCCAATTTATTTTGCCTTTATTGGATTTTCACTTCTGACTTTTCTTCCAATTGTAACTTTAAGCCACCGGGAATACTTCGGCTTTTCAAACCTTGCCAAGATGGTTAGCCACGCGGGGTTAAACTTTTCAACTTCATTTGCCTTTATAGGCACTTCAATTTGACTTTCTCCTTTCAAGGTTTTGAGTTTGAATCATCGGTCATTGTGGCTAGTTGGGATCGACTCAATGCCCCTGACGAGGCTGGGTGCCCTTTGCATATTGACCCACGTCAAATGAGAGCCCTGTAAATCAGTCTTTCCATCTCTTTCTTTGCCTTAGTTTCGGGACAAAGTTAGACCGAAAGGGATTCAAAAGAAGAATAAACGACAGAATGGACAACGAATTTAAACAAGAGGTGTCCCTTTCGGGGAAAGAAAAGAAAGACTTATCTGGAGTGCATGCGGGCTTCAATGAACATGATATGCCCTTTGGACTGGATGCCTGATCCGTGTAAACCGTCCGACTCTAAGAAATTCATCATAACGATCACCTCAAGATTGAGAAACCTTGCCCCGGACTGTGTTCATATCAGTGATTCGTTGTCCTTTTCTATTAGTGGTGCCCTTTGCGGGTTTTCACCGACTAACCTTTCTGATTTCTCTTCTTACCGTTGCCTTGTAGTGCTCTTTACGAGTTTTCACTAACAAAATTCTCTCATTTTCAATTGCTCTACTCACCGTCGCCTTACAGTGCCCGTGTGGGTTTTCACCAATAAGACTCTCTCATTTTAATTTCTCTCACTGCTTGTATCTGCTCCGAACAACTGTAACTTCCAATTTTGGACATCTTTGCTGATTGATCGGAAGGACTTGAACAGGATTTTTGGTGAAAAGAATTTGTATTGAATTACAACTTTGGAACCTTTTATGCGCAAACGTCGCTGAACATAACATTTGCCCCAGCTTAAACTCTTGGGAAAATGTGAAATTTTATTTTGGTGTGGCTGAACCCCAGGGAGAGGCTGCCTACGTATCCTTTCGGAATCAAGTCGAACATAGTTCAGGAAACTTTTTTTGTTGTTTTTGTTTCTAATTGATTTTTTTTTCAATAAGAACTTCGGGTTCCAAAGAGGGTAATCAAAGAAGAGTAACTGACTCAAAGGGTTTACAAGAAGGGTTAATGTTGTTTGGGGTAGCGAGAATGAAAGCCTTCTTCATCCCAACCGGAGAACACTTGCAAATATATAGAGGATTAAACATAGTACCTTTTGACGGCATTTGCGTTGACAGCCGTTTCGGGGTCATTTCCTTTGATGTCCCCCAGGTATAACGCTTCTTTTGGTAGCAATTTCCTTATGATGTATGGACTTTTCCAGTTTGGGGAGAATTTTCCTTTCGCTTCTTCATGGTGTGGGAGGATACGTCTTAAAACGAGTTGCCCTACCTCGAAGTTCCTAGGTCTCACTTTCTTATTGTAAGCGCGGGCCATTCTTTGCTGGTATAATTGTCCGTGGCACACTGCGGCCATTCTTTTCTCATCAATCAGCGTTAATTGCTCTAGTCGGGTCTTGACCCACTCATTGTCTTCTACTTCGACAATAACCCGAAGGGAAGGAATTTCGACTTCAGCGGGTATTACGGCTTCAGTGCCATAAACCAATAGGTAAGGGGTAGCTCCCACCGATGTACGCACGGTCGTGCGATATCCCAACAATGCAAAAGGCAACTTTTCATGCCATTGTCTAGATGTTTGAATCATTTTCCTGAGAATTTTCTTGATGTTTTTGTTTGCAACTTCAACGACGCCATTTGCTTTGGACCAGTAAAGGGTCGAGTTGCGGTGTGTTATCTGGAAGTGTTCACAACCTCCCTCATCAAGTTACTGTTTAGATTCGCGGCGTTGTCCGTAATGATAGTTTTGGGGATACCAAAATGACAGATGATATTAGTGTGCACGAAATCCACCACCACCTTCTTAGTGACAGCTTTGAACGTGACTACCTCGACCCATTTTGTGAAATAGTCGATAGCAACCAAAATGAATCTGTGCCCGTTTGAGGCCCTCGACTCGATTGGCCCAATGACATCCATTCCCCAAGCAACAAATGGACAGGGTGCCGACATAGGATGCAGTTTTGAAGGTGGCGCGTGGATCAGGTCGCCATGTATTTGACACTTATGGCACTTCCAGACGAAACTTAAACAATCTTTCTTCATGGCCATTCAATAATACCCAGCCCGTAAGATTTTCTTTGCGAGGACATACCCATTCATGTGGGGGCCGCATACTCCTGAATGGACCTCGCCCATGATCCTTTCGGCTTCTTTGGCGTCTACACATCTTAACAGATTTAGATCGGGAGTCATTTTATACAGTACTTCCCCACTTAGGAAGAAACTGCTGGCGAGACTTCGGATGGTTCTCTTTTGGTCTCTGTTGGTCTGCTCGGGATATTCTCTTGTCTTCAAAAATCTTTTAATATCATGATACCATGGTTGGACATCGAACTCTACTTCAGCCGTGTTACAGTAACCATGTCTTTCCTTGATTTGGATCTCCAATGGGTCTATGTGAACATTACCTGGATAGGGCAGTATTGCAGCTAGGGTGGCCAGCGCATCGGCTAACTCATTATGGCACCGAGGAATATATCTGAACTCAACGGCTTTGAATCGCTTACTAAGATTCTCCACATGTTGTCTATAGGGAAGGAGTTTAACATCTCGAGTTTCCCACTCTCCCTAAGCTTGCTTAATGATCAAATCGGAGTCCCCCATGATAAAAAACTCTTCTACATCAATGTCAACGGCCATGTTCATGCCCATTATACAAGCTTCATATTCAGCAGTATTGTTTGTGCAGAAGAAACGGAGGCGGGCAGTGGCTGGGTAGTGTTGTCCCGCGGGTCAAATCAAGATTGCCCCTATCCCGATTCCTTTCGCATTGGCTGCCCCGTCGAAGAACATTTTCCAGGTGTCAGCGCCTTCCGAGATTACTTCGACGAAATTGATTTCTTCATCTGGAAAATAAGTGCTCAAGGGATAGTATTCATCATCGACCGGATTTTCAACTAGATGATCGGCCAATGCTTGAGCTTTCATAGCTGTGCGAGTGACATAGACAATATCGAATTCTGTGAGCAAGATTTTCCATTTTGCTAATCTCCCGGTGGGCATTGGCTTTTGGAATATGTACTTCAACGGATCCGACCTCATGATAAGGTAGGTGGTATAAGCCAGCAGATAATGTCTAAGCTTCTGAGCAACCCAAGTTAGAGCGCAGCAAGTCCTTTATAACTGAGAATACTTGGCCTCGTAGTTTGTGAACGTCTTACTTAAGTAATAAATGGCCTGCTCTTTCTTCCCGGTTGCATCATGTTTCCCGAGAACACACCCAAAGGAATTTTCTAGCACCGTCAGGTATAGGAACAAAGGTCTCCCTGGTTCTACTGGCGCGTGGATCAGGTCGCCATGTATTTGACACTTATGGCACTTCCAGACGAAACTGAAACAATCTTTCTCCATGGCCATCCAATAATATCCAGCCCGTAAGATTTTCTTTGCGAGGACATACCCATTCATGTGGGGGCCGCATACTCCTGAGTGGACCTCGCCCATGATCCTTTCGGCTTCTTTGGCGTCTACACATCTTAACAGATTTAGATCGGGAGTCATTTTATACAGTACTTCCCCACTTAGGAAGAAACTGCTGGCGAGACTTCGGATGGTTCTCTTTTGGTCTCTGTTGGCCTGCTCGGGATATTCTCTTGTCTTCAAAAATCTTTTAATATCATGATACCATGGTTGGACATCGGACTCTACTTCAACCGTGTTGCAGTAACCATGTCTTTCCCTGATTTGGATCTCCAATGGGTCTATGTGAACATTACCTGGATAGGGCAGTATTGCAGCTAGGGTGGCCAGCGTGTCGGCTAACTCATTATGGCACCGAGGAATATATCTGAACTCGACGGCTTTGAATCGCTTACTAAGATTCTCCACATGTTGTCTATAGGGAAGGAGTTTAACATCTCGAGTTTCCCACTCTCCCTAAGCCTGCTTAATGATCAAATCGGAGTCCCCCATGATAAAAAACTCTTCTACATCAATGTCAACGGCCATGTTCATGCCCATTATACAAGCTTCATATTCACCAGTATTGTTTGTGCAGAAGAAACGGAGGCGGGCAGTGGCTGGGTAGTGTTGTCCCGCGGGTGAAATCAAGATTGCCCCTATCCCGATTCCTTTCGCATTGGCTGCCCCGTCGAAGAACATTTTCCAGGTGTCAGCGCCTTCCGAGATTACTTCGACGAAATTGATTTCTTCATCTGGAAAATAAGTGCTCAAGGGATGGTATTCATCATCGACCGAATTTTCAACTAGATGATCGGCCAATGCTTGAGCTTTCATAGCTGTGCGAGTGACATAGACAATATCGAATTCTGTGAGCAAGATTTGCCATTTTGCTAATCTCCCGGTGGGCATTGGCTTTTGGAATATGTACTTCAACGGATCCGGCCTCGTGATAAGGTAGGTGGTATAAGCCAGCAGATAATGTCCGAGCTTCTGAGCAACCCAAGTTAGAGCGCAGCAAGTCCTTTCTAACTGAGAATACTTGGCCTCGTAGTTTGTGAACTTCTTACTTAAGTAATAAATGGCCTGCTCTTTCTTCCCGGTTGCATCGTGTTGCCCGAGAACACACCCAAAGGAATTTTCTAGCATCGTCAGGTATAGGAACAAAGGTCTCCCTGGTTCTGGTGGGGCTAACACTGGAGGATTTGACAGATATTCTTTGATCTTGTCAAAAGCGCTCTGGCACTCGTCTGTCCATTTAATGGCCGGATATATTTTATCTTTGTCGGGTCCAGCTCGATGCCCCATCGACTGACTATAAATCCCAGTAACTTTTCGGATGGAACTTCGAAAGCGCATGTGGCTGAGTTTAATTTCAAACTATATCTGCGCAGGCGTTCGAAAAATTTCCTCAAATGTTGCACATGGTCATTTTGGGTTTGGACTTAATGATCACATCATCCACGTACACCTCAATCTCCTGATGCATCATGTCGTGAAATATAGCGGTCATGGCCCTCATATAAGTCGCCCCGGCGTTCTTCAAAACAAATGGCATGACCCGGTAACAGTACGTTCCCCAAGGTGTAGTGAAGGCTATCTTTTCCGCATCCTCTTCATCCATCAATACCTGGTGATATCCGGCATAACAATCGACAAAAGACTGTACCTCATGTTTGGCACAATTGTCCACTAAGATGTGTATGTTTGGCAGTGGAAAATTATCTTTGGGACTGGCTTTATTCAGATCCCGGTAGTCGACACATACTCGAACCTTTCCGTGCTTTTTAGGCACCGGAACCACATTGGCCAGCCAGGTGGTGTATTGGACCACTCGAATTACTCCGGCCTTTAGTTGTTTAGCGGCATCTTCTTTGATATTATCACTCATTTCTATTTTAAATTTCCTCTGCTTTTGTTTGACAGGTGGATGGCCGGGGTAGGTTGGCAATTTGTGTACCACCAAGTCCGTACTTAGTCCGGGCATGTCGTCGTAGGACCAAGAAAATACGTCTTTGAATTCAAGTAGGAGTTGAATCAAGGCGTCTCTAGTCCTTTCATCCATATGGACGCTTATCATGGTTTCTTGAATTCCTTCTTCATTGCCCAAGTTAACGGGTTCCATTTCGTTTAAGTTTGGCTTAGGCTTATTCTCGAAGTGTTCGAATTCTCGATTTATTTCCCGAAGAGCCTCTTCTTCGTCATATTCCAATTCTTGATTCATTATTTCGAGGTTAGACGGCGTACTAAGATCAGAGCACGAAGTCCGCAAGCATGTCATATTTTTTAAAGCCGCATTTTTAGGATTGTAAAAAATAAGAAAAGTAAACAAAAATCAGAAAGAATAGTAGACGATGAAATTTTGATTTCATTTCATTGAATTTGAACATAGGAGGGTTTACATCGAAATTTAAAGGCAAGAATTTAAAAACTTGAGTTACACCTTGAAATAACTCATAGTGCAGAAAGGATGGCAAAAGCTGAACTACCGGGACTCCCACCAGACGGGGAATAGAGTAGCCTCCCAGTTTTGCAACTTGGCATCAGGTCCCATATACTGTACTTCGGCAGTGCTGGAGCCCTCTCCTGGTTGGACCATATGGGCCTCATACAACATTTGCCTCATTGCTCCGCATATTTCTTCTATTTCTTCGGCCGTGAAAACCTCTTCTTCTTCTTCCACGTATTTTGGCTTGACAAATTATGTGGTGACGTGTGGGGTCGGCTGAGGCAACACCCAACCATTTTTCTTGCGTTGGTCAGCCCATCGTTCATCGTCGAGGGTAGCTTGAAACCCTATGCCAAAAAACTTTTTATTGGTAGGCAAAGTGACGGGTTCTTTAATACATTCCAAGGACACCCCGAGCCCTTTTCCAAGTGTGTACCCATGTTTGATCATGTCGTTGGCGACCATAATTGACGCGTTTTATAGGAAGGGTTGAGGGCACGGGGTTACTTCCTCATGCTGGTCTGCAACCACAATCTCGAAAGCCTAGTAGACTATGTGCTCGCTGCCCTCTCTTGCTTCTAGGCTGGGGCTAATGGGTCCCTGTAAATAGATTGCTCGTCTTCCCCATGGACCACGATTTCCTGGTCCTCATATTCGAACTTAACCATCTGGTGGAGAGTAGATGGCACTGCCCCTGCCGCATGGATCTAAGGCCTTACCAGGAGATAATTGTAGGAAGTATCCATATACATGACCTGGAACGTCACTTCGAAGTCTACAGGGCCGATTTTCAAGACCAAATCAATCTCCCCGATCGTGTCTCTCTTGATACCATCGAATGCACGGACGCACACATTGTTGGACCTGATTCTTTCAGTCCCGATCTCCATTCTTTGTAAGGTCGATAGAGGGCAAATATCAACCCCAGATCCACCGTCCATCATAACTCTCTTCACGTAGTAACCTTCATATTTAACAGTTAGGTGGAGAGATTTGTTGTGGGATCATTCTTGCTGAATGGAATTCGGTTGACCTCAAAAAATCATTCTGCCATCCTCTCCATTTGCTCGACTGTGGTGTTGGCTGGAATGTATACTTCGTTGAGGGTTTTGATCAGGATCTTCTGATGCTCGCTTGAATTTACCAGCAAGGATAGAAGCGAGACTTGGGTGGGGGATTTTCTGAGCTCCTCAATTATGGCGTATTCAGAGGTTTCCATATTCTTGAAGAATTCTTCTGCCTCTCCGGCACTGATCGGCCTTTTGGGCGGAAAGCATTTCAACTTGATTTTGTTTATTTCTTCCGGGTCGAGGTATTTCTCTGAAGAGTTTATATCGCCTGTTTCCCCAGTAATCTGTTTTCCTTTGTATGTAACCACCGTCCTGCAGTAATTCCATGAGAAGGCAGTAGTACTCTTCATGGGAGTTTGCGATGCGCGGCTAATAACCACGGGCTCATTCAGCCTGGGTGAAATTATTTGCCCCCGCGCCGCATATGTCCCCTTCAAGACATACATTTTTGGGCCATTCATTATTGCCTTGTTGAATTGTAACCTTCTGGGAGGGCTCAACACACTTTGTTCCTTCCTGTGTGCCTTGGGGATGTAAATGACAGTCTCTTTAGGGGGTCCCTTATTTGTTCCAGTCTCATCCTTTTACGTGGCCTGGGGGACGAGGTTACTCTTTCTCATCTCCTTGACTGGTTTGGGTGCCGCCTTGGGTTTTCTTTCTACATCTGCGATGGCGATGATGGCCTTTAGAGCTGGATCAAAATCCTGGTCCTCGCAAATCATGCCGATGACGGGCCCATGATTGTGAGCGAGCAGTGGATTGTTCGTCACATTGGGAGCTTCTTCGTCCCTTAAAACCACTTTCTTTTGTTCTATAAGGCTTTCTAAGGCCCTTTTTAGGGTCCAACAATCCTCCGTGTCGTGCCCTTCTGCTCCGGAATGGTAAGCACAACTGGTACCCCGTCTATATGATGGTGATTGGGGATTTTTCCCCGTTTGGAGGTACGGGTTGCAGGAGTCCCATCTGGACCAACTTTGGGAAGAGGCTGGAATAAGGCTCTCCAATGGGAGTGAAATTAAGTCTCCTTGGTGGATCTCGGGGGTAGGCATTGTACGGGTAGCTGTTTTGAGGAGGACGTTGATTATATGGAGCTGGGGGACGATGGTTATTTTTTGGGGGTAAAGTTCTATTCTGATTGTATTGTTGTGGCGGCCTGGGATGTGGCTGAGCGTTCATTACCGCATAGGGAAAATGGGTTGAAGCATAAGTTGTATCTTGGTGAGGATAGTAATGTTGGGAAGCTTTAGGAAATGGGCGTGGGTATTGTCGAGGTTTCCTGACATCGGAAACCATTATGGCCCCTTCTTATTTCTTTTTCCTGTTAGCTTCAACCCCGGATCCTCTTTGGATGGCCTGAGAGGTCGCTCTTATGGCAGATTGGCTCAAGATACGACCAGTTTTTAGCCCGTTCTCCACCATTTCTCCAATTTTAATTGCTTCAGCAAATGGTTTGCCCATGACAGATATCATATTTTGGAAGTAATCAGCTTCCTGTGCTTGTAAAAATGTTGACCATTTCAACCTCATCCATCAGAGGTTTGACCCTGGAGGCTTGCTCGCGCCATTTGATGGCGTACTCTCTGAAGCTCTCTGAGGGTTTCTTTTTGAGATTGGATAGCGAGTTCCTATCGGGAGCGATGTCCACATTGTATTGGAATTGTCGGAAAAAGTCCCGTGCCAAGTCATCCCATATGTGCCAACGGGATATATCCTGGTCCATGTACCATTCTGATGCAATCCCCGTCAAGCTTTCTCCAAAATATGCCATGAGAAGTTCCGCCTTCCCACCTGCTCCCCTGAACTGGTTGCAGTACCTTTTTAGATGGGCTATGGGGTCTCCATGTCCGTCATATTTTTCGAACTTGGGGGTTTTGAACCCGAGAGGCAGATGGACGTGCGGGAACATGCACAAATCTGCATAGGAGACACTTTTCTGCCCGCTCAGCCCCTGTATATATTTGAGGCTCTGTTCAATACTCTTCATTTTTTGAGTTATTTCTTCGTTCTCGAAGCTTTTTTTATCTTGTCCCAAAATGAATTCAGGCTGAGTTTGTTGGAGATATGCATTGGGAGTAGCATGAGCGGTATCCTGATGGACGGATGGTATTTGGAATGTGAATGCTGGCGGCTCGAAACTTGGCCCGGAGATAGTTGGTGGGGCCGTGGCGGAGATTGGTGGTGCGGTGAAAATGTTGGAACACACACCAGAAAACAAAGTCTGGGGGCAAACCTCGGAAGGCCTTCCGACAAAGTGAGCCGACATAGTTGGATATCCAAATGGCGTGGCTGGGTAGCTGATGCGAGACTAAATTGCATAGTTTAACATGTGATATACCTTACATTTTATGAGCATTAATGATAAAATTACACTTGTTATGTGCTTGATGGAGTTTATTTCATGTGTAGGTGAAGTGGAGATGGAAACGGAGCTAAAAGGATGCAAATACGTCGAAAAATACGTGAAAGGAGACACCCCAGCGATAGTCGGGAGACAGAGCCAAACAGCCAGCCCTACCTGGCGTTAGCCAGGCGTTAGGGCTGAAACGCTAGCCC
>MDKJ01021375.1:0-19703 GCA_005239525.1 Nicotiana knightiana
GATATCCATCTCCAACTCTCTGGCCATACTGGTCTGAATACTAGGATGGAGTCCCTCAATAAAGCGACAAACCCGCTCTCTGATTGTGGAAACCAAGGCTGGTGCATGCCGAGCTAACTCACTGAAACGGACTGCATACTCCGACACAGTCATAGGACCCTGGCGCAACTGCTCGAACTCCACGCGCCAAGTATCCTTGAGACTCTCAGGGACATACTCTTGCAAAAACATCTCTGAAAATTGAGTCCAAGTGAGTGAGGCTGCCTCGTCCGGACTACTCAGCTCATAGGCCCGCCACCACTGATATGTCGCTCCCCATAGCTGGAAAGCGGTGAAAGAAACCCCACTAGTCTCCACAATGCCCATAGTGTAGAGAATATGATGACACTCCTCAAGAAATCCCAGAGCGTCATCTAAAGCTAGTCCGCTGAAATTAGGTAGGTGGTAATTCTTGTACCTCTCAAGTCTGACCTGCTCGGCCTCAGAAGTCGTTGCCCTAGCATCATGCTGAACTAGAGCCACTGGGGGCATAGAAATATACTCTAGGGCCTGATCAACCTGGCACCTCTGCTCAGGAGTGCGGGCTGCGAGAGTCTGTGCCCCTCCCCCGGCCTAAGATGTAGCAAGAGCTATCGGAAATAGTCCAGCCTGTTCTAGAGTATTGAACATGCTCATGAACTGAGCGAAAGTCTCCTGCAAGGCTGGGGCAGCAATAGGGACCTCCTGTGCTGGCCCTCCAGCTGGGGCTGCCATAGGCTCTTTTGTCGATGCTCTGGCCGGTGCTCGGGTTGCACCGTGCGGTCGTCCACTACCCCGGTCCCGGCCTCTGGCAGCTTTGGCAGGGGGCTCGGGTGCCTAATCGTCGGTCCTCCCAGTATGGGTCCTCACCATATGTGGGAAAGAATAGAATAGAATCTTGTCATGACCCGATTTCCCCTCTAAAGGCATCGTGACGGCACCTAGTCTCTACGACTAGGTAAGCCTAATTGCGAAAACACATATTAAATAAAAGCAATAAAATAAAGACGACATAAGTGAGTCTACAATGAAACATCACCACTTGGCGCATACAAAATAAAACTTTCCCAAAACCCGGAATATCACTTTAGTCACAAACTCTGTCTCAAATAGCTATATACAACGTAAATTTACATGAAAATCTATCTAAGTCTGGAGTGGAAGGTGACTCGAAGGACTCTGTGGACGTGGCAGGATTACCTTTCGGTCTCCTAGAAGCTGCTGCTCGGACCCCTAGCCACGAAACTGAGTGCTAGTACCTGGATCTCTACACGAAAAATATGTGTAGGAAAGGGAATGAGTACACCACAAATTGGTACCCAGTAAGTGCCAAGCCTAACCCCATTCGAGTAATGATGAGGTCAGGTTAAGGCTCTACTGGATTTTTATAGTAAAACAGTATAAAAATGTGAATAGAGAAATATAATAAGCTAAGTCAAATCAGTAGGAACAATGACCTAAAAGAAAATAATAACAAGGAGCCCTCGGCTCAGCACAACATATATCATAGTAACATTTATGCAATGCAGTACAAGAGGAAAGCTCCCGGAATCTCGTCTGTATTCCCAATTTAAATATGCAATGTCGTATAGGGGGAAAGCTCCCGGAATCTCATCCGTAGTCCCAATTTAAATATGCTATGCAGTACAGGGGGAAAGCTCCCAAAATCTCGTCTGTAGTCCCAATTTAAATATGCAATGCAGTACAGGGGGAAAGCTCCCAAAATCTCGTCTGTAGTCCCAATTTAAATATGCAATGCAGTACAGGGGGAAAGCTCCCGGAATCTCATCCGCAGTTCTAATTTAAATGCTATGCAGTAAAAATACCGAATACAATTTTTATTTAAAACAGTTCAGGCAAAATCACAGGCGAAAAATATGGGTAAAACTACCTAAACATGGTACACATAGTAATAACTAGGGAAAGTTCAAGTAAAGCAGGTAGGCATGTTATTTCCTAATCTAAACTACATAGTCGATACATGAATCAATGAAATATGAGTGTAATGATTTAATTCATGGAGGGAAAATGGAGTTTTAGCAACAATAGCCCGTGTACGTACTCGTCACCTCACGCACACATGTAACGACCTGGTTGGTCGTTCTGAGAGTTTAGCCTCGTTTCCCTCGTTTCTACTTCATTTTTATGTGGTTCAGCTTCATTTATGTGTGTTAGGTCGGTTGGTTCGGGTTCGGAGTGGTCATGGTGAGAATTGAGGCATTTAGTCTCCTAAGGTAGCCTAAAAGTTGAGAAAGTCAACTAAGAGTTGACTTATCGGTGAACGACCTCAGAATACGGATTTTATGGCTCAAATGGTTTTGTTAGGTGATTTGGGACTCAGGAGTGTGTTCAGAATTATGTGTTGATGTCTGATGTAGAACTAGGCTTGAATTGGTTAAAGTTAGTTTTTGGCGATTTCCGACCGGCAGTGGAAAATAGGCTATCGGGGTCGAAATGGAATTTCAAAAATTGGAACAGGTCTGTAATGTTATTTTGGGTATGTGTGCAAAATTTTAGGTCAATCGGAGGTGTTTGGGTTGGTTTCGGCATAGTTGGCGATATTTGGAAGTTTCAAAGTTCATAGGGTTGAATTTGATGTTATTTTGGTGTTTTCGTGTTGTTTTTGGTGTTTCGAAGGCTCGACTAGGTTTGAATAATGCTATGGGGTGTTTTGGAATGTTTGGTAGGAGCCCCCAGTGGCTCGGGATTGATTTTGGATGGTTGGCGGAGTTTTTAACATAGGAAATTGCAGCAAATGGTTGCTGGTGTAAGTTTCTGGTGTTGGCCACACCTGCGGATGGGTAGCCGCTGGTGCGATTCCGCAGCTGCGAAAGTCCATGCACAGGTGCGAAGGGAGTTCAGGCAGGAGGAGTCCGCAGGTGCGAAGGGATGGCTGCACCTACGAAGCGGCAGGTGCGGATAAATGGTCGTTGGTGCGAAATTTTGTCCGTTAGTAGGATTGTGCAAGTGCGCACCTAGGACTGTAGGTGCGGGTCTGCAGGTGCGGAACTGCTGGGCAGAACAGTATAAAAGAAGCATCCGTGAAATTTTAGTCATAAACCCTTGTTGCATGCAGTTGGAGCTCATTTGAGGGCAATTTGAAGAGAGAATTCGTGGGTCTTCAGTGGAGGTAAGTTTCCGAGTTATTAAACTCGTTTCTATGTTATTTTGTTCGGATTAGGCTTGTATTTGAAGGATTAAAGTAAGAAAAAGTTTGGAAAATGAGAGGAAAGATTGAGAATTTCTTTTGGCAATTTTAGTGGTCAATTGTGGTCCGATTTTGATGTTCTTGGTATGTACGGGCTCGTGGGAGGATAAGGGTTCTACTGATGTAAATTTTATCGAATTCCGAGATGTGGGCCCGGGGCTCGGGTTTGGCCGAATTTCGTGATTCTTTTATAATTTGATAGTTTTCGATTGGGTTGAGTTCCTTTGGTATATATTGATGATATTAAACTGGTTTTGGCTAGATTCGGAGCAACCGGGAGCCAATTTGAGGGGCAAGAGCATAGCGGATTACTATTGTGGCTCAGTAGAGGTAACTAATGGTTATAAATCTTGTTCTGAGGGTATGAAACCTCGGACTACATATTTCTCACTGATTTTAGAATGGCGCACATGTCGGATGACGAGTATGTGGTGCGCACTGCTTTTTGGATTGGACTAGGTCCTCCCCGCGGAAACTATTGGGTTGCATATTTTACTCAAAACCTTATGTTAAATTACGTTCTAAAGATTGTTGAAATATTTGGGCTATATGTCGTGTTTGGGGCCTCGTGCCGATCTATTTAGACCCCTTGGGGGATTTTTACTGTTGTTTTCCTCACTGATTATTGATGATTTCACTCAGTCACATTGTGCTTATTGTTTTTGAAACTCAGCCTGATTTACACTACTTTGAGATTTAAAATGATGTTTGGGTCGAGTACCCCATTTTACTGATTCGCCCGAGGGGCTTTTGAGTGGTTCCGACTGAGTGAGGCCGAGGTCCTGATTTGTGAGGATATGATACGCCACGAGGTGGCTTGATATTAGCGCTTGGGTTGAAGAAGCCCCTCCGGATTCTGCACACACCCCTAGTGAGTGCACCGAGTGCCGAGTGACAAGTGATTATGATTGATTGTGAGGTATGCCCGAGGGACTGATTATGAGTGACTGTGAGGCATGCCCGAGGGGATGATTATGATACATGTTTTTGCCCGAGGGGCTACTTATGATTTTACTACTTTCAGGCTGAACTTATGAAATATGTTTTGCCCGAGGGGCCTCTTTATGATTTATTTCATTTTCATACTAAATCTTTCGGTTTGAAGTTGTTGAAAATATACATTTTCCAAAGGATTTTTCTGAAGTTGGTTTTAAGGCATGATGATTTCACATATTTATGTTATACTGTTGGAAAGAAAGGGTGTGCATATTGTGAATTGATGACATTGATTTTATGTGTTTCTTGCTTCTCAGACCTGATTTATTTTCATTACTACTGAGTTGGTGTACTCACATTACTCCATGCACCTTGTGTGCAGATCCAGGTGTTAGGGCAGGGTGAGTTGCCTATCTGTTCCAGAGATTCTCGGAGGTTTGTGAGGTAGCTGCATGCATCCGCAGTCCTGCTCTCTCTCCTGCTTACTATTAACGAATTTATTCTCTTTTGAGTTGTATATTTTATGTAGATTCTCATGACTAGTGACTCCGGGTTCTCGGGGGTTGTATTTGATATTCAGTATAGCTTTAAATGTTTTATAAATGTTTAAACTTTTATGGGTTATCAGTATAGTAAATATGTAAATGGAAGATTATTATGATTTGAGTGTAGTTTTGGATGGCCTAGCTCCACAATAGGCGCCATCACGACTGACTTAGATTTGGGGGTCGTGACAGTTTGGTATCAGAGCACTAGGTTACATAGGACTCACCGGTCATGAGCAGGTTTAGTAGAGTCTTGCGGATCGGTACGTAGACGTCTATACTTATCTTCGAGAGGCTATGGAACCCTTAGGAAAAATCTCACATTCTTGAATTCTTGTCGTGCAAACCCATTTAATTCAGCCAAGAGCGTAACTCTTGAATTCCATCCATGTATTCGCATGCGCACGAGAGCGCTTGGTATCAGTTGTGCATCGACGACTTGTGACTTACATGGATAAGATGTGATTTTGGCATGTTTGTAATGGGCCAGTCTGGAGGACTTGAGGACGGATTCATTATGTGGCTTGAGTGCTGAGATTTTCGTTGTGTGGGCACATGTATTTGGGGACTTAAATGTCTGTTGATGTCCTTATTAATGGGACTTTGTGACTAGATGGCTACGTGGTGAGTGTGATTTGACGGTTATATGTGTTCAGACTATGATTTGTGACAAAAGGGTTGGCTGGAAATGTGGCAAGATTTATTGAGTATTTGATTTCTGTCTCGATTTGGTATACGGCCTTGAGTTGTGAGTATATTAGAAGACTTCTCATGTTGTGTAGTGTTGGAGTGAAGCGGATCTTTCTGTCGGGTTATGAGCTCTGGTGATGTCTTTTGAGCTGATCATTA
Source organism: Nicotiana knightiana (assembly GCA_005239525.1). NCBI lineage: Eukaryota > Viridiplantae > Streptophyta > Magnoliopsida > Solanales > Solanaceae > Nicotiana > Nicotiana knightiana. The sequence continues at coordinate 5,557 of MDKJ01021375.1, forward strand.
CCCTAGTAGCGTTCATGTATTTGATTAACGATGTATTACAGCCGTATTAGCACTCCCTGCTATTGTATTCATTGATAGTGTCCTGGCACATTCGCGTAGCCAGGAGTAGCATACTCAGTATTTGAGGATGGCATTATAAGGATTCAGGGAGGAAAAGATCTATACAAAATTCTCCGAGTGTGACTTTTGGCTCAGTTCAGTAGCATTCTTGGGACACGTGGTATCCAGTAAGTGTATCCATGTGGTCAGACATGTGTGGGTAAAGCTTCCAGAAGCTCGAGATTTCTTCGACCACCGTGGTATCCAGTAAGTGTATCCATTGGTCAGTGTGATTGAGATTTATGTTAGAGAATGTCAAGACTAGTTGTATTTCTACATCATCAGTATTAGGAAGGTGAAGGTAATGGCTTTAGATTCGCAGGAAGTCTCTTCAGGGTAAGTATTTTGAATGTGGTACTTTTGGGGATATTTGAGAGAATATTCGGCGGCTTATGAGCCTTAGACGATATGGTTTTGGTGCTTCGGTCGTGTGTGGTGAGTATGGGTTGAAGACTGTGGCATTACGGCAAGGAGAAGTATCAATTTGAAGGTAAGTCAGAAGGAACTTGGGCAAATAGGGCAACTTGGTAGTAGGTCGGATCGACATGGTAAGGGATACGATTAGTTCTTGGGTGTTAATGAGGTGACGAGTTTTTCGGGTGTTTCTTAGCAATGCTCTTTGATTTTTGGTGGTCTGTGTAGCTTGGTTGAGTTAGAAGAATTCAATCCTGATGGTTTGGTGTTGCGTAAATGGGATTTCGGATAGTTCCGAATGGTTTCTACCGTGGTTAAGGGTGAATATTTTCTTATGACGTGTAGTGAATTTGCTTCTAAATGGGATCAAATGGAAATTCTTTTCTAGTTGGGTACGTAGTTGCTTGTGGCTCAGAAGGGACCATGGAGTTCCCGTATTTTTCCTAGGTTGGAATGGCGTGTGCGGTATGTTGGGTAGAGTTGATATTTGCATATGTGAGGTCACGGTTCGGTTCTGAAAGGAAGGTCATAAATTCTTAGGCAGCGTCGGCAGTTTCAGATGACTAGGTAGATGATATCACTAATTGGTGCGACTTGATGAGGGTATACATTTCAGAAAGAGCAATGTATTTGAGTTAAGGGTACTTCATTGGTATCACGGCGCCCTATTGTGGGATCGACTGTTGATATTCAAGGTTGCTTGGTAACACGGAAGAATTATAGGGGTATCCCTCGTGGAATGATTGAGTATTTGGGATGTGTCATGTATCCGAGCGGTGGAGTTGAGATCCGATATGGTAATTTGTACGCTTAATGGACTTCGAGACTGAGAGTTCTCATAAACATGTTATTTTGTGGTAGTAAACTGTGAAGATGCGTGTTGAGCTAGTCGGATGTTAGTATGTACCATGATCCCGTCATTGTGAACTTTTTGGTAAGTTATCTATCTGTTATGGGTGACCAGAGTTAAATTAAGGTTATTGGTCGGCTAATATGGGGGTGTGTTCTGCACCGGGTCGGAATTGTTGGTTGCAGATTTCTATTATTAAGGAATGTACCATTCGATTATGATTGAGTTTATTCATGTTCTAAGAGTGATCTATGAGTTACCCTTCGGTGTTGCGAAGAGTGGTGATTATTTGTTATATGCACATATAGTGCGGTTCTAAATGGGCTTTATAGCTAGATTTGAGTAAGGTAAGTAATTGGGTGTTGCGGGATTGAGACGTGTTGGTTATATACCTTCTGTTTCGGGTGGCATGGTATCGTCTGGTTTTTCCCCCGTGGTTATGGCAATGTACTTTGAGTACTTGATGTCGAATTTCGAGTGGTTATTGATTTTGGGCAAGGTGACCTGAAGTATTTCAAGTGGACCAGCGTTTGGATGAGATCGTGCAGTGTATCGGGGTTATGTAGGGGTAAGACCTTTGGTATTGGATTCGTGTGTTTTGATTTTTACGATGTGTGCCAAGCTGTTAGCATGATATGGTGATGGTAATTGTTCATGACAGGACAGTCCTCTCGTGTGGATCTTTTATATAATTTGATTACATTGGGAAGTTGCTATTAAGTGCACAAGTTGCACAGGTTTTGACTTCGAATTGTATCGATGTGTCATGTCATCAGGGTTCTCGTGATGGATGAGAAGAGGTCATTGGACCTAGAATGAACATTTTCATAATTTTCTACAGCATAGTTGGAAGGATAAATATCGGGAGTCGGCTTAGAGATCTGCTATAATTCCTATTTGGGAAGGGGGCAGCTTCATGTCTGACTGATCGGACGAATGGTTGTTAGTTTCTACGTGCTTCTTTCATCATCGGCAGTATATGAAAGTGTTAGAGAGAGGCATTTCTTGATAAGGGGTTATGTACCGGTATTGGGTTTTTCTGAGCAGTTATTGTTGTTAAGAGTTACCGCTATGAGTGTTTGAGTCACGCGGTGTATTATGTGATTTCATCTGGGTTACGCATATGGCTTGATTCAGCATGTTCAGACTTGTTCAGTTTATAGTTATGGAAATTTTGATCTTTTATATTATTTCGGAAGTGGGAATTTGGTTCTACGGTTTAGGGGTCACGATTGGATTTCGAAATTTCAACGGTACTGTGCTATTGGACCTATATGGGATAGGGTGACGTGGGATCACCCCTAGGTATGTGCATAGTAAACTACGTAACAGTTTGATGGTGTTGGAGAACAACTCTTGGCACTTTCGAGGACGAACGTATGTTTAAGTGTGTTCGAAATGAAGCTTTGATGTCTGGTGTAGAACTAGGCTTGAATTGGTGAAAGTTAGTTTTTGGCGATTTCCGGTCGGTAGTGGAAAATAGGCTATCGGGGTTGGAATGGAATTCCGTAAGTTGGAACATGTCTGTAATGTCATTTTGGGTATGTTTGCAAACTTTCAGGTCAATCGGAGGTGTTTGGGTTGGTTTTGGCATAGTTGGCGAAATTTGGAAGTTTCAAAGTTCATAGGGTTGAATTTGATGTAACTTTGGTGTTCTCATGTTGTTTTTGGTGTTTCGAAGGCTCGACTAGGTTTGAATAATACTATGGGGTATGTTTGGTAGGGGCCCCGAGGGGCTCGGGATTTATTTCGGATGGTTGGCGGAGATTTGAACTTGGGAAATTGCAGCAAATGGTTGTTGGTGTAAGTTTCTGGTGTTGGCCGCACCTTCAGATGGGTAGCCACAGGTGCGATGCCGTAGGTGCGATAGTCCATGCGCAGGTGCGAAGGGATGGCCGCACCTGCGAAGCCGCAGGTGCAGATAAATAGCCATTGGTGCAAAATTTGGTCTGTTAGTGGGATTGTACAAGTGCGGGTCCGCAGGTGCGGAATTGCTGGGCAGAACGGCATAAAAGAAGCCTCCGTGAAATTTTATTCATTAACCATTGTTGCATGCGGTTGGAGCTCATTTGAGGGCCATTTGCAGAGAGAATTTGTGGGTCTTCAGTGGAGGTAAGTTCCCGAGTTATTAAAGTCGTTTATATGTTATTTTGTTCGGATTAGGCTTGTATTTGAAGGATTAAAGTAAGAAAAAGTTTGGAAAATGGGAGGAAAGATTGAGAATTTCTTTTGACAATTTAAGTGGGCAATTGTGGTCCGATTTTGATGTTCTTGGTATGTACGGACTCGTGGGAGAATAAGGGTTCTTGTGATGTAAATTTTATCAGATTTCGAGACGTGGGCCAGGGGCTCGGGTTTGGCCGAATTTCGTGATTCTTTTATAATTTGACAGTTTTCGATTGGGTTGAGTTCCTTTGGTATATATTAATGATGTTAAATTTGTTTTGGCTAGATTCAGAGAAATCGCGAGCCAATTTGAGGGGAAAGAGCATGGCGGACTAGTATTGTGGCTCGGTAGAGGTAAGTAATGGTTACAAATCTTGTCCTGAGGGTATGAAACCCCAAACTACATATTTCTCACTGATTTTAGAATGGCGCACATGTCGGATGACGAGTATGTGGCGCGCACTGATTTTTGGATTGGACTAGGTCCTATCTGCGGCAACTATTGAGCTTCATATTTTACTCAAAACCTTATGTTAAATTATGTTCTAAATATTGTTGAAATATTTGGGCTATAAGCCGTGTTTAGGGCCTCGTGCCGATCTGTTTAGACCCCTTGGGGGATTTTTACTGCTGTTTTCCACACTGATTATTGATGATTTCACTCAGTCACATTGTGCTTACTGTTTTCAAAACTCAACCTGATTTACATACTTTGAGATTTTAAATAATGTTTTGGGTCGAGTACCCCATTTTACTGATTCGCCCGAGGGGCTTTGAGAGGTTTTGACTGAGTGAGGCCTAGGGCCTGATTTGTGAGGATATGATACGCCACGAGTGAGCGCACCGAGTGCCGATTGACGAGTGATTGGGAGGCATAAGTGATTGTAAGGTATGCCCGAGGGGCTGATTATGAGTGATGGTGAGGTATGCCCGAGAGGCTGATTATGAATGACTGTGAGGCATCCCCGAGGGGCTGATTGTGATACATGTTTTTGCCCGAGGGCCTGATTATGATACATGTTTTTTTGCCCGAGGCGATACTTATGATTTTACTACTTTCACTCTGAACTTATGAAATATGTTTTGCCCGAGGGGACGCTTTATGTTTTATTTCATTTTCATACTAAATTTTTGGTTTGAAGTTGTTGAAAATATACATTTTCCAAAGGATTTTTCTGAAGTTGGTTTTAAGGCATGATGACTTCATATATCTATGTTATACTATTGAAAAGAAAGAGTGTGCATATTGTGAATTGATGACATTGATTTTATGTGCTTCTTGCTGCTCAGACCTGATTTATTTTCATTACTACTGAGTTGGTGTACTCACATTACTCCCTGCACCTTGTGTGTAGATCCAGGTGTTAGGGCAGGCTGAGCTGTCTATCTGTTCCAGAGATTCTCAAAGGTTTGCGAGGTAGCTGCATGCATCCGCAGTCCTGCTCTCTCTCCTGCTTACTATTATGGAATTTATTTTCTTTTGAGTTGTATATTTTATGTAGATGCTCATGACCAGTGACTCCGGGTTATCGGGGGTTGTATTTGATAATCTATATAACTTTATGGGTTATCAGTATAGTAAAGATGTAAATGGAAGCTTATTATGATTTAACTGTAGTTTTGGCTGGCCTAGTTCCACGATAGGCGCCATCACGACTGGCTTAGATTTGGGGGTCGTGAAAACACACCGCCAAAAGCATAGAATAGTATTAAAATAGCCTAGGGGAAGTCCCTAACACAGAGTTAGGCAAGCCACTTACCTCGACTGCGCTATTCAACTCAAAACCACGCTCTTGCCACGAGTATCCGACTCAGAATGGCCCAAATCTATTCAATTCTATTGCATAATGTAAATATCACTTTAAGGAATCAAAATAGCTAATAAGTTCGAAGCTATTACGCGAAATTAGGAAAATCGTCCAAAAGTCACTAGGGCCCACGTCTCAGAATCGGGTGAAAGTTACAAATTTAGAACACCCATTCACTCACGAACTCACTCGAACAAGAATCATCAAAAACCGACGACAAAATCCTATTAAATTCTTGGATTTTCTAATTGGGGAAACTTCTTCCCATTTGCCTGATTTTTCACCTAAATCCCTTGATTACATGGAAGAAATTGCTATAAATTAATGATATACAAAGGGAATAGGGTTATGAATTGTTACCTATGAAGCTTCTCCTCAAAATTCACTCCAAATCGCCTACACCCGAGTTCCAAATGATTTTTAGAAGTTTTGAAATTCAAGCCCTCGAATTTTATGTAAACTGCCTAGCGATTTCTGCACCTGCGCCCCTTGGACCGCACCTGCGGAAATTCCATCGCAGGTGCAAAAACCCACTAAAAGCCTACGGTCAATTGGCCGCATCTGCGGCTCCGCACCTGCAGAATCTCAACCGCACTTGCGAGACTGGTTGACTTGACCAAGTCCGCACCTGCAAGCCCCTCTTCCGCACCTGCATGTCTGCACCTGTGAAAAATCCATCACACCAGAACCAGAAATGGTTCAGCTATTTTCCAAGTTCCAAAATCACCCGTTGAGTATCTGAAACATCCCCGAGGCCCCCGGGACCTCAACCAGTTCTAATATCTTATCTGAACTTAGTCGAGCCTCCAAAACACATCACATAGCACCAAAATCGCCAATTATACATGGATTGAAGCCTAAGAACTTATGAAATTTCCAAAATCTACAACCGATGACGAAATACATCAAAACTAGTCCGAATGACCTCAAATTTTACACACAGGTCACAAATGATACAACGTACATGCAGCCACTCTTGGAATTCCGTTCGGAGCGCGATATCAAAATTTCACCTATCGGCCGAAATCGCCGAAATCCTTACTTTCGCCATTTCAAGCATAATCTACTACAGACCTCGAAAACACATTCCGAACACGCTCCTAACTCCAAAATTACCCAACGGAGCTAAGGAGTCGACGGAATGCCATTCCGGACCCATCTTCCCACAGTTCCAACTATGGTCCAATTCCTAAAGCTTAAACTCACATACAAGGACTATGTGTCCAAAAACTCTCCGAATTTCACCACTCAATGTTCCAACAAGTCCCAAAAGTAGTTATTAGGCGATTGGGGTGCTAAGTCTCAAAAAGACCTATCGGGTCATTACAGAGTAGTAGTGACGAGCTAAGCAAAACAATTGAATTAATAACTTTCACAGTTAAGGAATAACATGAGTAAGAGATCAGTTTCATAGATTATCAACTACTACTAGGAAATTAACAGATAAATGCAACAACAACAAAGTAGATGAAACCTCACAAGCACTGTCACTAAATCCCTTAGCCCTCGATGCACACGCTCAATAGGTACCTACGCTCACTGGGGGTGTTCAGACTCCGGAGGGGCTCCTACAGCCCAAGCGCTAATCTGCACAGACACTCACGTGCTATCATATCATATCAGGATCCGCACGGACAACTCACGTGCTATGGTATCAATATGGATTTGCACGGACAACTCACGTGCTATATCTAATATCTCACAACGGTCCCTCGGCCTCACTCAGTCATGTACCTCTCTAGCCTCATAGTTTTCAATAAATAAAGGAAAGCAATCCAAACCAAAGTATTACAGTGTATTGAGTAAGAAGATAACACAGACTGAGGTAAACATGTACATAAATCCTAAGCATGATCTCTAACATGAAGGAAGTCAAGTTCTAGAAGACATGAAGCACATAAACACAAATAAAAGCTATTAGGCCTCACGAGACAGACCAAGTCTCAATCCCTCACGGCGTACACCCACACACCCTTCACCTAGAATGGGTGTCGTCTCCAAACAGTCACATGATATCAAATCTCTGGGTTTCATACCCTCAAAACCAGATTTTAAAACTGTTAATTACCTTAACAGCGTAGAATCCTACTCCGGGATGCTCTCGTCCCTCGACTCGGTCTCCAAAAGCTCCAAATCTATTCATAATCAGTACAATACCATCAACATATGCTAAAGAAACGAATTCCACAAGAAAAACTACAAAATTAGGCCAAAACCCGAAATTGGCTGAAACCCGGTCCTCAGGCCCACGTCTCAAAACTCGACAAGAATTACAAAACTAGAAAGCTCATTCACTCCCGAGTCTAATCATACCAAATTTATCAAAATCCAACACCTTTTGGTCCCTCAAATCCTCACATCAAACTCTCCAAAATCCCAAGCCCTAACCCCTCAACTTCACCCCTAATTCCCACTAATTACATGATTAAACAACGAAAAATCATCATAAACACGAGTATTAGGGCTCAAGCAACTTATCTCACTGATATCCCTCGAATTCCCCTTCAAAATCACAGCTAAAAGCTTCAAACCCGACTAAAAATGGTGAAGAATAGACCAAAATTCGCGAAGTGTGCTGTCAATACATTCTGCCTAGGCTTCTCGCACATGCGGCCAAATATATCCGCTCCTACGGAACCACATATGCGGAAACCACTTAGGTCTTCAAACTCCGCACTTTCTCCCCAAGTTCTGCACATTCGGGTGCGCACCGGCTCTATTCCTTCCGCTTCTGCGGAAACTGGCCTAGCATCCACTCCTAAATCTACGGCCCAGGTCCTCCAAATCTGCATTTGCGGCTCATCCAACGCATATGCGAGCACGCACATGCAACTCCCCATCCGCATGTGCGGAAAGACAATAGAAGGCTTCACACCAGCAGATTTCAAACCAAAAACCAATCCGGAAAATCATCTAAAACACACTCGAGGCGCTCGGGACCTCAACCAATAATACCAACAAGTCATATACCAATATACGAACTTAGTCGAACCTTCGGAACACCCAAAACAACATCAAAACACCAAATTAACCCGAATTCAAGCCTAAGAATTTCTAAACTTCTAAATTTTGCAAACGACGCCGAAACCTACCAAGCCTCGTATGATTTACTTCAAATTTTGCGCACACGTTAAAATTGACACTACGAGCCTACTTCAACTTCCGAAATTCTATTCCTACCTCGATATCTAATTTTCCACTGCCGACCAAAATTGCCAAATTTCAAACTTTCACAAATTCAAGCTTAATTCTACCACGGACCTCCAAATTACATTCTGGAGAGCGCTCCTAAGTCCAAAATCACCTAACGGGGCTAACCGAACCATTAAATCCAAATCCGAGATCATTTATTCATAAGTCAACATCTGATTGACTTTTCCAACTTAAACTTCTAAATAAGATACTAAGTGTCTCATTCCACTCCGGGACCAAACCAACCAACCTGATACCATACAATATAGTTGAATAACACATAAAGAAGCAGAAATGGAGGAAACGGGGCTATAATTCTCGAAACGACTGGCCGGGTCGTTACATCCTCCTTCATCCTCGAACGAGTCTAGAAACATACCCGGAGTCTCAAATAGGTGTGGATATCTGCTCCGCATCTCCCACTCGGTCTTCTAGGTGGCCTCCTCCACAGGCTGACCTCTCCACTGCACTTTCACTGAAGTTACGTCCTTCTACCTCAACTTTCGAACCTGCCGATCCAAAATAGCCACCTGCTCCACATCATAAGTCATATCACCCTCCAACTGAACCAAGTTGAAGTCCAAAACATAGGAAGGATCGCCAACATACTTTCGAAGCATGGAAATATGGAATACCGGATGCAAACTTGACAAACTGGGTGGCAAGGCAAGCTTATAAGCCACCTCCCCTATCCTCTTAAGCACCTCAAAAGGCCTAATAAACCGGGGACTCAACTTTTCCCTCTTACCAAACCTCATTACACCCTTCATGGGTGATACCTTCAGCAAGACCTTCTCCCCAACCATAAATGACACATCCCGGACCTTTCTGTCCGCATAGCTCTTATGCCTAGACTGCGTCGTGCGAAGCCGCTCCTGAATCAACTTCACCTTATCTAATGCATCCTGGACTAAGCCTATACCCAAGAGTCTAGCTCACCCGGCTCAAACCATCCAACCGGAGATCTACACCTCCTCCCATATAAAGCCTCGTACGGAGCCATCTGAATACTCGACTGATGACTGTCGTTATTTGAAAACTCCGTGAGCGGCAGAAACTGGTCCCATGAACCCCCAAAGTCAATAACACAAGCACTGGACATATACTCCAATGTCTGAATAGTGCGCTCGGACTGCCCGTCAGTCTGTGGGTGAAAAGTTGTGCTCAACTCAACCTGAGTACCCAACCCTCACTGCACGGCCCTCTAAAACTGCAATGTAAACCGAATACCTCTATCTGAAATGATGGAAACTGGGACACCATGCAGGCGAACAACCTCACGCATATAAACCTCAGCCAACCGCTTTGAGGTATAAGTAGTGCCAACAGGAATGAAGTGCACAGACTTGGTCAACCGATCCACAATAAACCAAATGGCATCAAACTTCCGAAGTCTGTGGGAGCCCAACTAAAAAGTCCATGGTGATCCGCTCCCACTTCCACTCCGAAATATCTAACTTCTGAAGCAAGCCACCCGATCTATGATGCTCATGCTTAACTTGCTGACAGTTGAGACGCCGAGCTACAAACCCGACTATATCCTTCTTCATCCGCCTCCACCAATAGTGTTGTGTCAAATCCTGGTACATCTTCATGGCACCCAGATGGATAGAATACCGCGAGTTGTGGGCCTCCTCAAGAATCAACTCCCGAAGCCCATCTACATTGGGCACACATATCCGGCCCTACAACCTCAACACGCCATCATCACCAATAGTCACATCCCTAGCATCACCTTGCCGGACCCTATCCTGAAGAACGAGCAGGTGGGGGTCATCTTACTGACGCACCATAATACGATCATAAAGAGAAGACCTGGAGACCATACAAGCCAATACCCAACTAGGATTCGAAATATCTAATTTCACAAGCTGGACCGCTAAGGCCTGAACATCCAATGACAAAGGTCTCTCCGCTGTTGAAAGATAAGCTAAACTCCCCAAGCTCTCCGCTCGGCGACTCAAGGCATCAGCCACCACATTGGCCTTCCCCGGATAGTATAAATAGTGATATCATAGTCCTTAAGAAGCTCCAGCCATCTTCGTTGACGCAAATTAAGGTCCTTCTGCTTGAACAGATGCTGCAGACTCCGGTGATCAGTATAACCTCACAATGAACCCCATACAAATAATGATGCCAAATCTTCAGGGTGTGAACAATGGCTGCTAACTCAAGATCATGCACCGGATAATTCTTCTCATGGGTCTTCAACTAACATGAGGCATAGGCAATCACCCTACCCTCCTACAACAAAACACAACCAATGCCTATCCTCGAGGAATCACAATACACAGTATAAGAACCTGAAGCTGATGGCAGAACTAACACTGGAGTTGTGGTCAAAGCAGTCTTGAGCTTCTGAAAGCTCCCTTCACACTCATCTGACCACCTGAATGGGGCACCCTTTTGGGTCAATTTGGTCAAGGACGAAGCAATAGATGAAAACCCCTCCACGAAGTGATGGTAATAACCTGACAACCCAAGAAATATCCAAGTCTCCGTGGCTGAGGACGGTCTAGGCCGCCTCTATCTTCATTGGATCCACCCAAATACCCTCACTAGACACCACGTGCCCCAAGAATGCTACTGAACCAAACCAAAACTCACACTTGGAGAACTTTGCATAAAGCTTCTCCTACCTCAATCTCTGTAATACAATCCTCAAATTGAGCATGCTCCTCCTAGCTACGAGAGTACACCAGGATGTCATCAATGAATACAATAACGAAGGAGTCCAAATATGGCTTGAATACATTGTTCATAAAATGCATGAATGTTTCTGGGGCATTGGTCAGCCCAATTGACATCACCAAGAACTCATAATGGCATAACGGGTCCTGAAACCGGTCTTAAGAATATCTAAATTATGAATTTTCAGCTGGTGATACACGGACCTCAAATCAATCTTGGAGAACACCCTCGCTCCCTGAAGCTGGTCAAATAAAGCATCAATACGATGCAAAGGATACTTGTTCTTGATTCTGACCTTGTTCAACTGCGTGTAGTCAATGCACATCCTCATGGAACCATCCTTCTTCTTCAAAAATAGAGCTGATGCACCCCAAGGTGACACACTAGGCCGAATAAACCCCTTATCAAGGAGCTTCTGAAGTTGTTCTTTCAATTCCTTCAACTCCACTGGTTCCATACGATATGCTGGAATAGAAATGGGATGAGTGCCTGGCACCAATTCAATACCAAATTCAATATCCCTGTCAGGAGGCGTGCCCCGCAAGTCTGCAGGAAACACATCCAAAAAATCACATACCACTAGAACAGAATCAATGGCAGGAGTCTCTACACTAACATCTCTCACAAAAGCCAAGTAAGAGAGGCAACCCTTCTCAAACATACGTTGAACCTTCAAATATGAAATCACCCTACTCGGTACATAGTCCATAGAGCCACTCCACTCTACCCTCAGAAATTCTGCCATCGCTAGTGTCACAGTCTTAGCGTGACATTCTAGCGGCCAAATATCCGCTCCTGCAGAACCGCACTTGCGGTCAAACCTCCACATCTGCGGAAACCACTTAAGTCTTCAGACTCCGCACCTGCGGGCGTGCACCGATACTCTTCCTTCCGCTTCTACAGAAACAGATCAAGCATCCACTTCCGCATCTGCGCCCCAGGTCTCGCACGTGCGGGCTCGCAGATGCGACCATTCTTACGCTCCTGCAGACCCAGCCCAGGTCCTCCTAATCCACATCTGCGGCTCATCCAATGCATCTAGAACCACGCACATGTGGCTCCCCATCTGTAGGTGCGGAAACACATCAGAAGGCTTCACATTAGCAGATTTCAAACCAAAAATCAATCCGGCAAATATCCTAACACACCCGAGGCCCTCAAGACCTCAACCAATAATACCAACAAGTCATATACCAATATACAAATTTATTCGAACCTTCAAAACACCCAAAACAACATCAAAATGCCAAATTACCCCCGGATTCAATCCTAAGAACTTCTAAACTTCCAAATTTCGCAAACGATGTCGAAACCTACCAAGCCTCATCTGAATGACCTCAAATTTTGCGCACACGTCAAAATTGACACTATGAACCTACTCCAACTTTCGGAATTCCATTCTGACCCCGATATCTAATTTTCCGATGCCGACCAAAATCGCCAAATTTCCAACTTTCGCCAATTCAAGCCTAATTCTACCACGAGCCTCCAAATAATATTACGGTCGTGCTCCTAAGTCCAAAATCACCTAAAAGGGATAACCAAACCATAAAAATTCAAATCTAAGATCGTATACTCATAAGTCAACATCTGGTTGACTTTTCCAACTTAAAGTTCTAAATAAGAGACTGTCTCATTCCACTCCGGTTCTAAATAAGAGACTGTCTCATTCCACTCCGGACCCGAACCAACCAATCCGATACCATACAATATAGTTGAATAACACATAAATAAGTATAAATAGGGGAACGGGGCTATACATCTCGGAACGACCGGCCGGGTCGTTACAATAACCATGCATCTACAACTTTCACAGGCATGCTTTTACATGACTATTAAAAGTCTTCACCAAATAAGGTTTTGTTATACAATCTTGCCAAGTTATTTCTGATGCAATATTTGTCCAGTAGTGCTTTGTCTTAACTATCTAGTTTGGTATTAAACTCTTTGAGGATCCTATTACCGAAACTATCCCAAGAGTGTACACCGAACTATGATTTTCTTTAGCATTCTCCCACTACGACGAAGTACTACTAATATTACCTTCATTACCTTAAGGCATTGAAAATTAGTGACTTCTTACTATAGTGTTCACTATTCTAAAATCACTCCCACTCGATAGAGGCATGTTTTGTCGATTAACGTTCTCCCACTACTTAAATGCAATGGAACATCAATTCGGACGTGTGGGTTTTGATGTTCTTGAACATCTAGTTATTTACTTTCCTAATTCCTGTAAAACTGGTTTACTTCTTGAACATGGTTTATTAAGAAATCCTTATCTAGAAAAATTCATTTGTTTTAACAATTGCCTTATTTTCTTTAGGACAACAAAATAAAACTCCATTCACTTTCTTGGATATTCAATAAACATGAACCTATCAATATTAGTTTCAATTTACATATCCGCTTTCCTTTTCAGCACATATGTGGGACAATCTTATATCTGAACATGCAACAAACTAAGCTTACATTCAGTCCACAGTTCTATTAATGTCACAGATACTAACTTAGAAGGAACTAAATTCAGAATGTAATTTGCAGTTTCTAGGAAATATTCCAAAAATGAATAAGGCAAATCTGAATAACACTTCATTAATCTATCCATGGCCAAAAGAGACTTATTTCTTCTTTCTACCACACCACTCTATTATGGAGTTTACAGTGTAGACAACTAAAATGTAATCCCTTATTCTGATAAGTAACAAAAGAACTCTTTAGAGAGGTGCTCGCCACTACAACCAAATTGTAGTAACTTAATATATTTCCTTAGTGCTTCTCCGTTTCAAGTCTTAAAAACCTTGAATTACTTAAATAATTAAGACTTAGGGTACATCAAATAATTATATTAATATTTTGAGTAATTGATCACGCTAAACTATGTCTTGTAGAAGACTAAACGGGCGTTGCAAATATAATCCTGGGGT
>ML391530.1:9533-26640 GCA_005239525.1 Nicotiana knightiana
ATAAATGAATATCCACTTACCAAATATTAATCGATAAATATATGGTAAGTGCGACTATCTGTATTGGTAAAAAGAGTTTCACACGTAAGCCAGCTTTTGACAACTCAGCCAGTTACGTGGACACAGGAGATTGCGACAGCTGGATGTGATTCTTTGAAGAGGTACAGAACAAAGAGGCACGATTCAATAAACCCTCGAGCTTATCAGCTACGAGAAACTCAACTTGATCAAAACAGGGAAGAGGCATGGTTAGAATGAATCTAGACAAAGCTACGGGCAGATTCAAGAACCCACAATTGATTACTCGAACGTTATGTAACCGTACCCCCAATTACCGTTATCCTTTGTAACGCCTCATTAATGTCATAATTAGTCATTAATGAGCAAACATAGCAAGAGTTATACGTTATATCAAGGAATTTCCTATATAGGGGAGGGGAATACAGCTTGTAAAGGCATCTGATTCTCGAATACAATCTACCTGCCTGTAATACTAAATTGCTAATATAGTCGAAATCGTAAGTGAATATCTAAAGAAGACTAGAGTTCATATTCTTAATCATCTAGTAAGAGAATTGATTCCTCCGTGGATAATTGTATACCTGGTAGGTTTATATTATTGAATATTATTAAACTTAGCAAATGAGTTTCAAAACAAGGATTTAAAAGCCATATTAAATGTTCATTTAAGAAGAATTTTACCACTTTCCTGAGAAAAACTGCTTTCTTGATAAAAATACGGATTTATTATGTAGATATGTGTACATATGAGCACCTGAGTCGCAGGTATGATTCGCGAGCAGGCTAACCTTATTATTTGTATGTATAACCACGTCGCACGATCGATTCGCGAGCGGGGCAGATAGATGCATCTATGGTTCGAGCCGTTCGACCCTCGGCATTGCTTGCGCATGATATTTACTGCGTAGTTGCTATGATTTTTGCCTAATTACTGGCCTGAAATTTTAAGTTGTCAATTGAAATAATAGAGATTTAAAGTTATTAAAGATTTTTGAAAGAAGTTGTTCCTTCCCGTTGATTAAATTTTTATTTGATTAAATCACCCATGATGATTAATTGTTATTAATATGACGAAGAATTAAAGTGTTAAATGTTGAAAGAGTTGATAATAATAATTCCTGATTTTAATAAGTTGCCTATGATATTCATGCTTAGTGTCACACTTGAATATTCTAAATTGACTTTTTGCAAGTGTCTAATTTGACCTCTCGTCACTACTTCTCTGAGGTTAGGCGGGCGACTTACTGAGTACACGTTATTTTTGTACTCATGCTACACTTGCTCTGCATTTTATTGCATAGGTACTTTCATAGCAATGTGGAGGATTCGGAGACTTAGGCGAGCTGTATTATCCGGAGGCGATCCGAAGCTGACAGAGTTGTATTGGTAAAAAAGAGTTTCACACGTAAGCTAGCTTTTAACAACTCAACCAGTTACGTGGAGATAGGAGAACGCGACAACTGGATGTGATTCTTTGAAGAGGTAAGGAACAAAGAGGCACGATTCAATAAACCCTCGAGCTTATCAGCCACGGAAAACTCAACCTGATCAAAACAGGGAAGAGGCATGGTCAGAATGAATCTAGACAAAGCTATGGGCAGATTCAAGAACCCACAATTGATTACTCGAATGTTATGTAACCATACCCCAATTACCGTTATCCTTTGTAATGCATCATAATTAGTCATTAATGAGCAACCATAACAAGATTTGTACATTATATCAAGGAATCTCCTATATAAGGGAGGGGAATACAACTTGTAAAGGCATTTGATTCTCGAATACAATCTACTTTGCTTTTCTATATTTCTGCAATATTGTCTATTATTCATTTTTCTCTATTTCCTTGATTATCAGTAACCCATGTTCATCCTAGAAATAGCTTTAGACAAAGGATCTAATTCTTTGGTTAAACAAGAGTCTCCCTCGTAATGTATTTACTTTCATTTTAAACTTCCTTGTCCAATTTGTATTTCGAACAGGCTTTATGATGATTGTATAAATTCTTAGAAATTTCTCATGAACTTGTGACACCGGGTTCTGGGACGTATTGGGATATATTTGCTAAAGTGTAATATTTAAACCATTGTTTTACTTAACAGATGTTTTTGTTTAGTTAATATGTAATAAAGTGAAAGGAAATGTTTTTCATAAATGTTTAAACCGGAAATTATTTTCTTTAATTAATGATTGGATTGCCTGACAATAATGTCCGGCGCCATCACGACCTTATGGATTTTTGGATCGTGACAACATGGTATCAGAGCTCTAGGTTCCCTTAGGTCTCACGAGTCATGAGCAAGTCTAGTAGAATCGTGCGGATCGGTACGGAAATGTCTGTACTTATGTTCGAGAGGCTACATGGTTGTTAGGAGTACTTTCCTTCTTGATTCCTCATCGTGCGATTTGATTCCTTTGAGACTTATGCCTATGTTCAGTCCTACTCAATCTTACGCGTCGCGAAGTGCTTGCTATGAATCAGGAATTTGAGGAATTGAAATGGTTCTACGGATGTAATTCGAGATGTCTCCATGTATAATTGGTTGGGGCTATTGTTATGGCCCTGCAAAAGAATAATATGTTGTTTCAGCTTAGTAGCTGTGTTTCTAAGAGCGTTAAGGCTATGCTCAGTTAGTGATGATGCTTGCGATTGGTTATCGTGTGATGTCGATATAATGATAGAATGCTTGCCCGTATGTTGGGGGTGATCGGTGGTTTGAAGGGAGGTCTTCTCAGAGTGTGATTTCGAGATTTCGGTATTTTAGTTCCGGCAGAGGAAAGGTATTTGGGTTATGAATGGTCCGATTGGGGTTGATAAAGTAGTAGGACTTGGTGTCTTCAAGTGAGGTGGGATATGCACTTTTGACGTGAAGTCGTTGTCATTGATCGAATAGAATGTGTTAAGTTTGTCGGTGCTATGGTTTCTTCGGTTGTGTAGGGTTAGAGTATTAAGAAGAAGTAATGAAGAATGCGGTTGGCAGAGACCGTGAGGTGCGGTGGTTCAGTACTGGATAAGTGTTGATAATGAAGGCAGCTAGAGAAAGATTATCTTCGGAGAGTTTGAAGTCGTGGTGATCTTCTGGTTTGAGAGCTACAGAGAATGATCCTGAAGTGAGGCTAGGCGGTGGTTCCATTTCCTAGGAGTCCAGGTGTAAGAAGCGGAAGTCGAGCAGTCGCAAAGTGGGGGAGCGGCAGCATAGCTTGGAATTTGAAGATATTGTCGCGCATTTAATGGATGTCCATGAGGAGCGGACGGACTAGTAAAGTTGGTAAATGAAGCAGGGCGTAGGATGGGGTATCGAAGTCGTAGAGAGCGGGCATTTCGGCGTCGTTGGAAGGTGTTCACGGGTGATATTCAAAGGTGTGTTATCTCCTGCGAATAGGTTAGTGGTGGCATGGTTGGCAGGTCTCTGTGAGGGGTTCTAGTGGCTATCCAGTAGGAGGCAGAATGTGTGAATGATGCTAAAGAATTTGAGTATTTAGGGAGTGCTAGCAAGAGAATTTGGAAGAATTGGACGGATTGGTTGAGCAAGATCGCGTTATCAAAGAAGAAAGGATCTCAGCAGGGTCTAGAGTGGTGCAAGGAGTAGCTTCAGGCTAAGTGGGGGAGTCCCACCATCTGCAGTTAGGTTGCAGGATTGTGTTATCATAGGGTTGCGGATTTTCGGCGTGTTGGAAAGTTATTACAGCTAAGGGAAAGGAGTAAAATGGGGATTGTGCGTGTGATTTGATGAATGTGTGCAAAAGTTGGATTTGTCGGGCCAGGGTTAGGCTTTGGAAGATTCAGAATTTTGCTTAAGGCATATGTGAGTTGTCAGGGTAGTGACTCAGTCACGTGCTTCAAGGATAATGGTGTTCATATGCTAGAGGATCCTTGGAGTTGATTGTATTCGGGTCCAGTCAGAGTGGGTGACTCTCAATAGCGGTCCTAGTGAATTCAAAAGTTAAGAATGCGGCGTTTAAGGGTTTCAGGCAACAGTATGATCGAGAATCGAGCTTTTGCAGAGTAATTTCTGAGAAAAAAGAAGATGGTTGGAATGTTCTATGATATGTTTCAGCATGCAGGATAGTATTGGAGGAGTGAGAGAAATAAACTTCAGATTGTAGAAAGAGTATCAGGAGGGTATGAGACGGGTTGCGGGATTTAGGCAACATAGTCTCGTGAATCAAGGTCACTCAGGATGACTGAGGGTTGAGTTTGCTATGAGTTGAAGGACGTTGTTATTATTCCAGAGGCAATTGAAAATGATTAAAAAAAGATAGATTGATTAGCAATGGTCGAAATGGCACATTTACGGCAGTGATCAGTTCCTTCGATGTGATTAAGTTAGGCATGTGGTTTGTGCCAGTGTGTGCGGGGCTTGTCGGTCATCGTAATGGATTTCATGTGAGAGCATTTGAGTGCTATGGCCTGTTAGGTGTAGGCGGATCCCCGAAGGGTTATGGTGGTATAGACTACTACTTAAGAATTTGCATGTTGGGTGATTGTGGGAATTCATTTGTGTGTTGAGATGGTACTCTTGAATTGAGTTATGTAAAAGGTTTCTATATGATGAAGTGTTCACCCTATTGGTGGTTCAGAAGTTATGATGGAATTCTTGCGCTACCTCATATTGGCATGTTAGATGCGGTAAGAAGTATGTAACTGGGAGTAAGAATCGAGATTGCGGTTCGGTGTTAATAAGGATGTCATAAGCTCGGAAGAGCAAGAAAAAGTGATTTGAAAGTTCAGAGTAAGCTGGTGTCATCTTCAGTGTCACCTGAGATTGATAATCGGTGGAAGAGGCTTTGTACCCTGTTACGGGTTCTTGATTTGTTTTACAGCGTTAGGTTGGCCAGTGGTGGATGTGCAGACTTGCTACCTCGTATGGAAGGTCGTGGAAGCATGACCACGAAAAGATTGTATAAGTGTGACATGTAGTCACTTGATGGATTGAAGATTTGGACTGAGTATAAAGGAGTGCAATATTGTTTATTTGAGAATCTATGCCTAGAAGGCGTTCAGTTCATTTGGTTATGGGTTGTGGGGTGTTTTTCCCGGCTATGATGGTTGTTCTCGCGTATTATGAGAGAAAGAGGGTTAATATGGACCCAGGTAAAAGCTATTAGCTTATTTTGGTGCGAGCAAGGTAGACTCGATGTTTGTAGATGGATTTAAAATGATTATGGGCTCCGTATGAGCCAGGCATGTTCATTTAAGTAGAGCGCTTTTTCATGGAAAGGTATTAGAACATTGGATGTTGTTCCGTCTTCGTCAAATTTATGTGTTATTATGATTTTGCTGTGTGAGTTGTGAAACGGCTTGATAATTTCCTATGTGTTGAGGTCCCCCGTAGTGGGGGATGTTATGTGAGCAGGATAGCTCTTGAGATCCAGAGTGTGTATATATATATCGCACCTCAGTTGTGCTTAAGTTTTGTAGCCTACGGCTTTATCAGTCTCCCCAGGATGGTATTATGCTCTTAGCATGCTTATGATCGATATTCAGTAATTTGTAATTGTGAGCAAATCAGCTCCTTATATATATCTTCTTATGTAAATTTTATATGTGGATGGGGTGGTACGTCGCCACGGGTATGTTATTCGGATCGGGTTGCATGCCGCAAGAGTGTGATGATGAGTAAAGTTCCTATATTTATTCTTTCTTGTGTTCTACTTCCTATTTTATGAGAAAAGTCATATTAGTTGCGTGAGTTGAATAGTCCCTTCCTGAGTCGTTTCTTATTATCATGTTCGAGTTATGGTCTATTGGCGCGATGTGGTATCATGTGAGGCTGGTGGTCATGTTTGGGGTGATTGGTTGTCTGAGCAATTCATACTGGGTGAGACGAGATTATCGGATCAGGGATCAGTGCGATAAGGTTATGTGAAGTGTATATTAAAGAACAAATACCATTATTCAGGTCCATAATGAGGTGATGATTCTAGTCGAGATGATATATTCAATGATTTGTTAACTCTGCAGTTGGGTATGAATTTCTACACGTTTCCTCCGTTGTAGTGGTATCGTCAGCATTATAGCAGGGTGTATTTATATTTGTTATGAGGTGCATCGGGAGCACCAGATTGGTGAAATTTTGGCTATTAAGATTCAGGGAGTGCCTTGTGGTCAGATGATGAGTTATGCACTTCATGGTGCTGATTTGGCAAAGGTATGCAGTCATGTTCTGGTATATCGTGTGGTAGTTGATATGGTATTTATTTATTGGAACTAGGCCTGGCAGAAAATTTTCAAGTGTTGGAACTAGGTTCTGAGCTTAATATATGGATAAAAGAAGAAATCTTCATATTTGGTCAAGCTAATGTACTCAGCTGGGTTGTGGTATCACAGGCAGGTACTCGAAATGTTAAACAGTGATTTCAGATAACTCCAGGGCAGTTCTTAGCACGTTCGAGGACGAACGTCTGTTTAAGTGGGGGGAGAATGTAACGACCCGATCGGTGGTATTGAGCTCTAACGCGTCGTTCAACGTTTGAAGTCATGAGCAGCTTCATTTAAGGTATTATGACTTGTAGGTGTGGTCGGAATTGAATTTCAGAAAGTTTAGAGTTGATTTGGAAAGAAAATTCTCATTTCAGAAGCCTTAAGTTGGAAGAACCAACTAAGATTGGAATTTTGAGTAAACGACCTTCGAATAAGGATTTTGGTGGTTCCAGCAGGTTAGTGTGATGATTTCGGACTTGGGCCTATGTCCGGATCGGGTTTTGGATAACCCGGGAGCGTTTCGACGTATATTATGGAAGTTAGCATTTTAGAAGAATTTCATAACTTTGGGCTGCAAGGCATTTCAGTGTTATAAATGTCTGTTCAGGATTCCGAATTTGGGAATAGCTTCGTATGGTGATTCTGGAGTTGGGAGCGCGATCGGAAGTGAATTCAGATGTCCGGAGGTCATTTTGAAGTCATTTGGCTAAAGATAGAAATTTGAAGGTTTTTGGGAAATCCGGCCGGAGGTGGAAGTTTTGATATCGAGGTCGGAATGCAATTCCGGAAGTTGGAGCAGGTCCATAATGTCGAATATGACTTGTGTGTAAAATTTGGGGTCAATCGGACGTGATTTGATAGGTTTCGGCATAGGATGTAGAAGTTGGAAATTTCTAAGTTCATAAGGTTGGGATTTGGGTGCGATTCGTGGTTTCGATATTGTTTGATGTGATTTGAGGCCTTGAGCAAGTCCGCAATATGTTTTGGAACAGGTTGGTATAATTGGACGAGGTATCGGGGGCCTCGGGTGGATTCCGGGTGGTTAAAGGATTAAGTTGAGAGTTTGAAGAAGGCTGGAATTTGCTGTCATATGGTGTGACCGCACATGCGAGGATTTGGCCACAGGTGCGGCTATGGCACCGTAGGTGCGACGGATGGATGGTCCGGATGGGAGCGCAGGTGTGATGGTATTTCCGCACCTGCAAGGTCGCATATGCGGGTTATGAGGCGCAGGTGCAAAGTTGGATCGAGTTTAGGAAAGCCGCAAGTGTGGAGGTTGGTCGTACCTGCGGAATCGCAAGTGCGGGTGCTGCATCGCAGGTGCGAAAAATGGCCTGGGTAGAATGTTTTAAAATCGAGAATTTGTGGCCATTTCTTCATTTCTCCTTTGGTTTGGTCGATGTTGGAGGAGCTTCAAGAGTGGATTTCTTCATGCAATATCAAGGTAAGTGACTTCTTCATGTTTCAAAGCTGAATAACAAGATTATATGCATGGATTAGACATAGAAATTGGTAGAAAATTGGGGAATCTTAAAGAAACCTAGAAAATAGAAATTTGGATTTTTAGCCACGAATTTGAGCATGGAATTTTGAGTAAATTCTATATTTGAACTAGTAAGGCTATGGGTAGAATATATCTTCGAGAAATTTCGGATTCCGGGCACGTGGGCCCGAGGGCATTTTGGTCATTTCACTAAGCGGTGTTGGGAAATTATATAATTTGGAATTAGTTGAGAATATTAGAGTATATTTTCATTGGGTTGTCGGTTTTTGGATAGTTTTGGGGCGTTGTGCGTCCGTTGGAGTCGTCGGAAGGACTTGGAGGCCGGTATAGAATTTCGGAGCGAGGTAAGTCTCCTTTCTAACTTTGTGAGGAGGAATTGTCCCCCAAGGTGAATTAATTAAGTATGCGCTATTATCTTCGGGGGCTACGTACGCACAAGGTGACGGGAGTCCGTGCGTAGCTACTATTATGCCATGTCCGGGTAGTCTAGGACCCACTAGCATGCCTTATGTGTTGTACTTGTAATCCTGCCTGTAATACTAAACTGCTAATATAATCGAAATCGTAAGTGAATATCTAAAGAAGACTAGATTTCATATTCTTAATCATCTAGTAAGAGAATTTATTCCTCCGTGGATAATTGTATACCTGGTAGGGTTATATTATGGAATATCATTAAACTTAGCAAATGAGTTTCAAAACAAGGATTTAAAAGACATATTAAATGCTCCTTTAAGAAGAATTTTACCGCTTTCCTGAGAAAAACTTCTTTCTTGATAAAAATACGGATTTATTATGTGGATATGTGAACATATGAGCACCTGAGTCGCAGGTATGATTCGCGAGCAGGCTAGCCTTATTATTTGTATGTATAACCGCGTCGCATGATCGATTCGCGAGCGGGGAAGATAAATGCATCTATGGTTCGAGCCGTTCGACCCTCGGCAGTGCACAGTTTATTATTGTTGGTCCGCGCCGTTCGACCACGGCATTGCTTGTTCATGATATTTACTGCGTAGTTGCTATGATTTTTGCCTGATTCCTGGCCTGAATTTTTTAGTTGTCAATTGAAATGACAGAGATTTAAAGTTATTAAAGATTTTTGGAAGAAGTTGTTCCTTCCTGTTGATTAAATTGTTATTTGATTAAATCACCTGTGATGATTAATTGTTATTAATATGACGAAGAATTAAAGTGTTAAATGTGGAAAGAGTTGATAATAATTATTCCTGATTTTAATAAATTGCCTATGATATTCATGCTTAGTGTCACACTTGAAAATTCTAAATTTACTTTTAGCAAGTGTCTAATTTGACCTCTCGTCACTACCTCTCTGAGGTTAGGCGGGAGACTTACTGAGTACACATTGTTTTTGTACTCATGCTACACTTGTTGTGCATTTTATTGCACGGGTACTTTCATAGCAATGTGGAGGATTCGGAGACTTAGGTGAGCTGCATCATCTGGAGGCGATCTGTAGCTGACAGAGTCTCCCTCGTACTGTATTTACTTTCATTTTAAGCTTCCTTGTCCAATTTGTATTTCGGACAGGCTTTGTGATGATAGTATAAATTCTTAGAAATTTCTCATGAACTTGTGATACCGGGTTCTGGGACGTGTTGGGATATTTTTGCTAAAGTGCAATATTTAAACCATTGTTTTACTTAATAGATTTTTTTTGTTTAGTTAATATGTAATAAAGTGAAAGTAAATATTTTTCATAAATGTTTAAACCGGAAATTATTTCGATTAATTAATGATTGTCTTGCCTGACAATGATGTCCGGCGCCATCACGGCCTTATGGATTTTTGGGTCATGACAACTGTGGAGCAGAGCAATGAAACTGGCTCTTAGGAGAAAGAGCAAGCTTATATTTGTAGACGGAAGTTGTGCAAAAAGCATGCAACGAGATGACTTAGCATAGCAATGGAAAAAGTGTAATGCGATTGTATTGTCGGGGATAGGTAGTACAGTTCTAAATGAGTTAATTCCGAGTATCATGTTTGCATCGAGTACAAAGAAGGTGTGGAATGACTTCAAAGAGAGGTTTGACAGATGTAGTCTAACCAGGATCTATTATTTGTGCTCAGAGATTGCCTCAATGAGACAAGGTACGGATTTTGTGACCACATACTACTCAAAAATGAATGATTTGTGGAGTGAATTAGACATATTAGCACCAAAACCAGGTTGTGATTGTGAAGAATCTTGACCTTCTCTTGAACATTTATCACACCAGCGTATGTTACAATTTCTTATGGGTATAAATGAGAGTTATAGTAATGTCAGAAGTAATGTGTTAATGAAGAGACCTATAGTCAGTGTAAATAAAGCATATACTATATTGGCTGTAACGACCCGAACGGTCGTTTTGCATTGTCGGACCCCGTTCCCCTAAATGAAAATTACCATAGCGGCTTATTGTGATTTATGACTTGCTGGGGCGGGCGGGCCGAGATTAAGAAGTGTTTAGGGTGCTATAGGAACACTTGGTTCCTTAAGGTTGGCCTTTAAGGCCAAGTTTGAGTTCGGTCAACATTTTGGGTAAACGACCTCGGAATCGAGCTTCAACGGTTCCGGTAGGTTCGCATGACGATTTCGGACTTGAGCGTATTTTCGGAATGGGTTTTGAATGAACCGGGAGTGTTTCGGCGCCCAATATTGAAATAAGAGTTCCTTAGGTTCATATTGTGGTTTGGGACGTGTTTTTGAGTTATCGAGGTCCGAACGAAATTCCGAGACCCTAAATAGTTTTGTTATGTCATTTATGACTTGCCTGCAAAATTTGGTGTCATTCCGAGTAGTATAGGTCGGTTCGGCGCGTTATTAGCGAAGTCAAGAAAACTTGAAGTTCCTAAGTTTTGTTCTAGGGGTTATGAGGTGTGATTTTGAGTTTTGGCGTTGTTTTGGGTGTTTCGAAGGCTCGAGCGAGTCCGTATTATGATTTGGGACTTGTTGGTATATTTGGACGTGGGCTCACGTGGGCCCAGGTGCCTCCCGGACACAACACCAGGCCAAAAACCAGCTGAAATAGCTGTTGGTGCACCTGTTCTGGTGTGACCGCAGGTGCGGTTGCCCACTCACAGGTGCGGGACCGCTCCTGCAGTCCCAGCCTCGCAGGTGCGACCCCCAGCGGACAGCCCATTTCTCACAGGAGCGGAGCCGCGGGTGCGGTCCCCTCTCCGTAGGTGCGGGCCCAGGCTTCCTCGTCCATTTCCACAGGTGCAAGCCTTTGCTCGCAGGTGCGAGACCGCAGGTGCGGTCCTCGATCCGCAGGTGCGGAACCATTGCCAGGCAGTGTGTTTCTTTAAAATACGGGATTCTTCATTTTTTCTTCATTTTCTTCCTCCATTAGAACACTTGAGAGCTTGGAAAAAGGTCTCCACGACCCAACCACTGAAAGGTAAGTAAATTCTATCCTAAAGTTGGTTAATGCATGAATTCTTAGTAGGATTTAACTACTTAATTAGTGAAAAATTTAGGAACTTGGGTAGTAACCTAGGGCCTTCGAGAATTTAGAAAATTACCCGTGAATTGGCTATGAAATCATACAAGAATCGCATATTAGTGATCCTTAGGCTATGGGTGAGTGTTTCCTTCGAGAATTTTTGGAATTCGAGCATGCGGGCCCAGGGTTGGATTTTACGATTTCTTCAAGAATGATGAATTTGACTTAGTAGTAGGAGGATTTCCATACTTTGAGCATAAATTGATGTATTTGTATAACATTTGGCTAGTTTCGAGTCCTGGGGTGTAGAGTTCGGAGTTTTGGGCGCGTTCTTAGTCCGAGGAGTAGATTCGACACGAGGTGAGTCTCCTTTCTAACCTTGTAAGAGGGAATTGTCCCCCTAGGTGCTTTAAATGACTACGTGCTAATGTTTGTGGGGGCTACGTACGCGCAAAGTGATGAGAGTCTGTACGTAGCGACTATTATTGTTATGTCCGGGTAGTTAGGCCTACATCATGCCTTATGTTTTTCTTGAAATGAACTATATGCTTAGTGAATTCATGTTACATGCGACTTGTTTCCCTAAGATCATGGAATTTAAGTAATTTTGAGGAATTTTTCACGAAAAGCAATTTATAAAGAATAAATGTGTGGATTGTGTGTNGTGTTTAGGGTGCTATAGGAACACTTGGTTCCTTAAGGTTGGCCTTTAAGGTCAAGTTTGAGTTCGGTCAACATTTTGGGTAAACGACCTCGGAATCGAGTTTCAACGGTTCCGGTAGGTTCGTATGACGATTTCGGACTTGAGCGTATTTTCGGAATGGGTTTTGAATGACCCGGGAGTGTTTCGGCGACCAACGAAATTCATATTGTGGTTTGGGACGTGTTTTTGAGTTATCGAGCTCCGAACGAAATTCCGAGATAGGGAATAGTTCCTTTATGTCATTTATGACTTGCCTACAAAATTTGGTGTTATTCCGAGTAGTATAGGTCGGTTCGGCGCGTTGTTAACAAAGTCAAGAAAACATAAAGTTCCTAAGTTTGGTTCTAGGGGTTTTGAGGTGTGATTTCGAGTTTTGGCATTGTTTTGGGTGTTCCGAAGGCTCGAGCGAGTCTGTATTATGATTTGGGACTTGTTGGTATATTTGGATGGGGGCTCGGGTGGGGCCAGGTGCCTCCTGGACACCACACGAGGACAAAAACTAGCTGAAATAGCTGTTGGTGCACCTGTTCTGGTGTGACCGCAGGTGCGGTTGCCCAGTCGCAAGTGCGGGACCGCTCCTGCAGTCCCAGCCTCGCAGGTGCGACTCCCAGCGGGCAGCCCATTTCTCGAAGGTGCGGACAAAGTTCCGCAGGAGCGGAGCCGCGGGTGTGGTCCCCTCGCCGTAGGTGCGGGCCCAGGCTTCCTCGTCCATTTCTGCAGGTGCGAGCCTTTGCTCACAGGTGTGAGACCGTAGGTGTTGTTCCTGTTCATTCTGGCGGGTCGTCCTAGAGGTGGAGGCCAGTCAGAAGGAGGTCCAGCTCATGTTCATTCTGGCGGGGCTCAGTCTTCCGGTGCTCCAGCTAGATTCGATGTTATTCCGGCCAGATCAGATGCAGTGGCCTCAGACGCCGTGATCACAGGTATTATTACAGTATGTGGTAGAGAGGAATCAGTGTTATTTTCCAGGATCCACTTATTCCTATTTTTCGGTCTTATTTGCTTATTTTCTGGATGTCCCTCGTGAGTCCTTGGGTTCTCTTATTTATGTGTCCACTCTCATGGGTGATTCTGTGGTTGTAGACCGGATTTGTCGGTCCTGTGTGATTTCATTTTGTGGGTTCGAGACTCGAGCGGCTATCTTATTGCTCGACATGGTTGACTTCCAGATTATTTTATGCATGGATTGGCTATCTCCTTATCATGCCGTGCTAGATTGCCATGTCAAGACAGTTACTTTAGCCATGCCAGAGTCACCTAGGCTGGAGTGGAGAGATTCCTCAATTTTTGCAGTCAGCTGGGTTATTTCATTCCAAAAGTCTCGACATATGGTCGAGAAGGTTGTCTGTCCTACCTCGCTTATGTGCGGGACACCA
Organism: Nicotiana knightiana; assembly: GCA_005239525.1. NCBI lineage: Eukaryota > Viridiplantae > Streptophyta > Magnoliopsida > Solanales > Solanaceae > Nicotiana > Nicotiana knightiana. Next base: position 22,789 of record ML391530.1, read on the forward strand.
CCGCCGAGTCTCCGACGATTGATTCAGTTCCAGTTGTTCGAGAGTTTGCTCATGTATTTCCTTTGGACCTTCGGGGCATGCCTCCGGATCGTGATATTGATTTCAGTATTGATTTAGCTCTAGGAACCCAGCCTATATCTATTCCTCTGTACCGTATGGCTCCGAAATAGTTGAAGGAGCAGCTTGAGAAGTTGTCAGCTACGGGGTTCATCAGACCGAGTATATCGTCGTGGGGTGCTCCAGTTCTATTCATGAAGAAAAAAGATGGGTCCATGCGGATGTGTATTGATTACCGCCAGTTGAACAAGGTTACCATTAAGAACAAGTATCCTTTGTCGCGTATCAATGATTTGCTTGACCAGTTGCAGGGTGCTCGTGCGTTTTCTAAGATTGATTTGAGATCGGGGTATCATCAGTTGAAGATTCGGGCTTCAGATGTTCCGAAGACTACTTTTCGTACGAGATATGGCCATTATGAGTTCCTGGTGATGTCCTTTGGCTTGACTAATGCCCCAGCAACATTCATGGACTTGATGAATAGGGTGGTCAGGCCGTGTATAGATCTCGTTGTCATTGTCTTCATTGATGACATCTTGATTTACTCACGTAGCCTGGGGGAGCACGAGAAGCATTTGAGAGTTGTACTCCAGACTTTGCGAGAACAGAAGCTATATGCTAAGTTCTCCAAGTGTGAGTTCTGGTTGGATTCCGTGGCATTCTTGGGGCATGTGGTATCCGGAGAGGGTATCAAGGTTGATCCTCAGAAGGTTGAGGCGGTTCAGAGTTGGTCGCGTCCTACTTCAGCTACAGAGATTAGGAGCTTTTTGGGCCTAGCAGGCTATTATCGCCAATTTTTGGAGGGGTTCTCTTCTATTGCAGCTCCATTGACTAGATTGACTCGGAAGAATGCCCCGTTCCGATGGTCTGACGAGTGTGAGGCGAGCTTTCAAAAGCTCAAGACAACATTGACCTCAGCACCAGTTCTAGTATTGCCTTCCGGTTCTGGGATGCATACAGTAATTGCGACGCTTCGCGCATTGGATTGGGGTGTGTATTGATGTAGGAAGGGAGATTTATTGCTTATGCTTCACGCCAGTTGAACGTTCATGAGAATAATTATCCTGTGCACGATTTGGAGTTGGCGGCGATTGTTCATGCTTTTATGATTTGGAGGCACTACTTGTATGGAGTGTCCTGTGAAGTTTATACAGACCATCGTAGCTTGCAACACTTGTTCAAGCAGAGGGATCTTAATTTGAGGCAGCGCAGATGACTTGAGTTGTTAAAGGATTATGATATCACCATTCTTTATCATTCGGGCAAGGCAAATGTGGTAGCAGATGCTTTGAGCAGGAAGGCGGAGAGTATGGGTAGCTTGGCTTATATTGCACCAGAGGAGACCTCTAGCCTTGGACATTCAGTCCTTGGCTAATCGCCTGGTGAGATTAGACCTTTTAGAGCCTCGTCGAGTTCTTGCACATGTGGTTACGCAGTATTCATTATTGGGGGAGATTAAGGATCAACAGTATGATGATCCGTGTTTGGCTGAGCTACGGGAGACAGTGGTTTAGGGTAGGGCCAAGGAGGTTATTATTGGCGAGGATGGTTTTCTGAGACTTCAGGGCCGCTTATGTGTTCCTAATGTTGATGGCCTGAGGGAGAGGATTCTAGAGGAGGCACACAGTTCTCGGTATTCTGTTCATCCTGGTTCTATGAAGATGTATCATGATTTGAAGCAGCATTACTGCTGGAGGCGGATGAAGAGGGATATTGTGGAGTATGTGGCTAGGTGTCTTAATTGCCAACAGGTTAAGTATGATTACCAGAGGCCAGGAGACCTACTTCAGCAGATGCACATTCCTGAGTGGAAATAGGAGCGCATCACTATGGACTTCGTGGTTGGGTTGCCTCGGACCTTGCGGAAGGTTGACGCGGTTTGGGTCATTGTGGATAGATTGACCAAATCGGCGCATTTTATTCCAGTGGCTACTAAATATACTTCTGAGAGGTTGGCACAAATCTACATTCGCGAGATAGTCCGGTTGCACGATGTTCCAGTGTCCATTATATCAGATCGAGGTCCTCACTTCACCTCGCACTTCTGGAGAGCATTGCATAGTGAGATGGGTACCCAGATAGACCTCAGCACAACATTTCACTCNTAACCTGGTGAGGGATACTTTGGAGAAAGTGATGTTGATCCAGGAGAGGCTCCGCACAACACAGTCCAAACAGAAGAGTTACGCGGATCAGAGGGCGCGTGACGTATCATTTATTGAAGGAGATAAGGTCCTGTTGAAAGTCTCGCCTATGAAGGGTATTATGAGGTTTGGGAAGAAGGGAAAGCTAAGCCCGAGGTTTATAGGTCCCTTCGAGGTGTTGAGGTGAGTTGGACAGGTTGCTTATGAGCTGGCCTTACCTCCCAGTTTATCAGGATTTCATCCAGTTTTTCATGTATCCATGCTCCGGAGGTACCACGCTGACTTCTTTCACATAGTTGATTTCAGCACTATTCAGTTGGATGAGAGGTTGGGCTACGAGGATGAGCCAGTTGCTTGATAGACATGACCGCCAGTTGAGGTCCAAGAGAGTTTCTGTCGTAAAGGTCTAGTAGAAGGGCCAACAAGTTGAAGAGGTAACCTGGGAGTCCGAAGAGGGCATGCGGAGCAAATATCCGCGCTTATAACACTTCAGGTATGATTCTAGGTCCGTTCGAAGACAAACGTTTGTTTAAGAGGTGGAGAATGTAACGACCCGACCGGTCGTTTTGGGTTATCAGACCCCGTTCCCCTAAATGAAACTTCCCATAGCGGCTTATTGTGATTTATAACTTGCGGAGGCGGGTGGTCCGGGATTCAGAAGTGTTTAGGGTGCTATAGGAACACTTGGTTCCTTAAGGTTGGCCTTTAAGGCCAAGTTTGACTTCGGTCAACATTTTGGGTAAACAACCTCAGAATCGAGTTTCGACGGTTCCGGTAGCTTTGTATTATGATTCCGGACTTGGGCGTATGTTCGGAATGGGTTTTGAATGACCCGGGAGCATTTCGGCGCCCAATATTGAAATAAGAGTTCATTAGGTTCCTATTGTGGTTTGGGACATATTTTTGAGTTATCGAGGTCCGAACGGAATTCCGAGACCCTAAATAGTTTTGTTATGTCATTTATGACTTGCCTGCAAAATTTGGTGTCATTCCGAGTAGTATAGGTCGGTTCGGCGCGTTATTAGCGAAGTCAAGAAAACTTGAAGTTCCTAAGTTTTGTTCTAGGGGTTATGAGGTGTGATTTTGAGTTTTGGCGTTGTTTTGGGTGTTTCGAAGGCTCGAGCGAGTCCGTATTATGATTTGGGACTTGTTGGTATATTTGGACGTGGGCTCGCGTGGGCCCAGGTGCCTCCCGGACACAACACCAGGCCAAAAACCAGCTGAAATAGCTGTTGGTGCACCTGTTCTTGTGTGACCGCAGGTGCGGTTGCCCACTCACAGGTGCGGGACCGCTCCTGCAGTCCCAGCCTCGCAGGTGCGACCCCCAGCGGACAGCCCATTTCTCACAGGAGCGGAGCCGCGGGTGCGGTCCCCTCTCCGTAGGTGCGGGCCCAGGCTTCCTCGTCCATTTCCACAGGTGCAAGCCTTTGCTCGCAGGTGCGAGACCGCAGGTGCGGTCCTCGATCCGCAGGTGCGGAACCATTGCCAGGCAGTGTGTTTCTTTAAAATACGGGATTCTTCATTTTTTCTTCATTTTCTTCCTCCATTAGAACACTTGAGAGCTTGGAAAAAGGTCTCCATGACCCAGCCACTGAAAGGTAAGTAAATTCTATCCTAAAGTTGGTTAATGCATGCATTCTTAGTAGGATTT